>OX183130.1:17792564-18050064 GCA_945261195.1 Cryptosula pallasiana
CCGACATTCATCTGTAGGAAGACTCACAATTTGTATTATCTTTGGTTTACCAAACATGTGCTAAGCTTGAACGATTTTAATTTTGAGCGTTTTTTTATTGAGAATCCCCAATCGTTATTTTTCCGAACTAATGCAGACCTTTGTATAATTTTAGATGCTGGTAAATGCTGCCGACTGTGAAGCTTCAAAGTGGTCACAAACAGCTCCTGCTATGTTTGCAACATGAGAAGTAAGTATTATTTTATTAAAGTTTCAATATACTACTGTACCTGTGTGCTACAATACCTGTGTACTACTATACCTATGTACTACTGTACCTGTGTACTACTGTACCTGTGTACTACTGTACCTGTGTACTACTGTACCTGTGTACTACTGTACCTATGTACTACTGTACCTGTGTACTACTGTACCTGTGTACTACTATACCTATGTACTACTATACCTATGTACTACTATACCTGTGTACTACTGTACCTGTGTACTACTAAAACTTTGTACTACTATATCTGTGTACTACTGTACCTGTGTACTACTGTACCTGTGTACTACTGTACCTGTGTACTACTATACCTGTGTACTACTATACCTGTGTACTACTACACCTGTGTACTACTATACCGTGTACTACTATACCTGTGTACTACTGTACCTGTGTACTACTATACCTGTGTACTACTATACCTATGTACTACTATACCTGTGTACTACTATACCTATGTACTACTATACCTGTGTACTACTGTACCTGTGTACTACTATACCTATTTACTACTATACCTATGTACTACTATACCTGTGTACTACTGTACCTGTGTACTACTAAAACTTTGTACTACTATACCTGTGTACTACTGTACCTGTGTACTACTGTACCTGTGTACTACAGTACCTGTGTACTACTATACCTGTGTACTACTACACCTGTGTACTACAATACCTGTGTACTACTATACCGTGTACTACTATACCTGTGTACTACTGTACCTGTGTACTACTGTACCTGTGTACTACTGTACCTGTGTACTATTGTACCTGTGTACTACTATACCTGTGTACTACTGTACCTGTGTACTACTGTACCTGTGTACTACTACACCTGTGTACTACTACACCTGTGTACTACTGTACCTGTGTACTACTGTACCTGTGTACTACTGTACCTGTGTACTACTGTACCTGTGTACTACTGTACCTGTGTACTACTGTACCTGTGTACTACTGTACCTGTGTACTACTGTACCTGTGTACTACTATACCTGTGTACTACTGTACCTGTGTACTACTGTACCTGTGTACTACTACACCTGTGTACTACTACACCTGTGTACTACTATACCTGTGTACTACTGTACCTGTGTACTACTATACCTGTGTACTACTGTACCTGTGTACTACTGTACCTGTGTACTACTGTACCTGTGTACTACTGTACCTGTGTACTACTATACCTATGTATTACTGTACCTGTGTACTACTGTACCTGTGTACTACTGTACCTGTGTACTACTGTACCTGTGTACTACTGTACCTGTGTACTACTGTACCTGTGTACTACTGTACCTGTGTACTACTGTACCTGTGTACTACTATACCTGTGTACTACTATACCTGTGTACTACTACACCTGTGTACTACTGTACCTGTGTACTACTACACCTGTGTACTACTACACCTGTGTACTACTATACCTGTGTACTACTGTACCTGTGTACTACTATACCTGTGTACTACTGTACCTGTGTACTACTATACCTGTGTACTACTATACCTGTGTACTACTACACCTGTGTGCTACTGTACCTGTGTACTACTGTACGTATGTACTACTGTACCTGTGTACTACTGTACCTGTGTACTACTGTACCTGTGTACTACTGTACCTGTGTACTACTGTACCTGTGTACTACTGTACCTGTGTACTACTGTACCTGTGTACTACTGTACCTGTGTACTACTGTACCTGTGTACTACTGTACCTGTGTACTACTGTACCTGTGTACTACTGTACCTGTGTACTACTGTACCTGTGTACTACTGTACCTGTGTACTACTGTACCTGTGTACTACTACACCTGTGTACTACTACACCTGTGTACTACTACACCTGTGTACTACTATACCTGTGTACTACTGTACCTGTGTACTACTATACCTGTGTACTACTGTACCTGTGTACTACTATACCTGTGTACTACTATACCTGTGTACTACTATACCTGTGTACTACTATACCTGTGTACTACTATACCTGTGTACTACTGTACCTGTGTACTACTGTACCTGTGTACTACTAAACCTTTGTTATACGATACCTGTGTACCATACCTGTGTACTACTATACTTGTGTACTACTACGCCTGTGTACTACTGTACCTGTGTACTACTGTACCTTTGTAATACTATATTTATGTACCACTATTCCTATATACAACCATGTGTATTGTACTATTATGTCTATGTACATTCATGTCTACTTGCTGTTGTCTGTGCACTACTACTATACGTATGTAATACCATGTCTGCATACTACTATGCCCATGTAATTTTATGTCTGTGCGCAACATTTGTTCATAAGTTACTATGTCCATGTACTTCTATGTCTATGTACTACAATTTCTAAGAATTGCTATCCCCGTGCACTTACTATGTCTATGCACCACTGTGTCTATGAACCACTGTGTCTACGCACTACTGCGTCTATCCACTACTGTGTCTATTCACTGCTGTGTCTATATGCACTACTGTGTCTATCCACTACTGTGTCTATGCACTACTGTGTCTACGCCCTACTGTGTCTATGCGCTACTGTGTCTATGCGCTACTGTGTCTATGCACTACTGTGTCTACGTACTACTGTGTCTATGCACTAATGTGTCTATGCACTACCGTGTCTATCCACTACTGTGTCTATATGCACTACTGTGTCTATGCACTACTGTGTCTATCCACTACTGTGTCTATGCACTACTGTGTCTACGCTCTACTGTGTCTACGCACTACTGTGTCTATGCGCTACTGTGTCTATGCGCTACTGTGTCTATGCGCTACTGTGTCTATGCACTACTGTGTCTATGTACACTGTGTCTATGCACTCCTGTGTTTATGCACTGCTGTGTCTGCGCACTACTGTGTCTATGCAGTACTGTATCTATCCACTACTGTGTCTACGCACTACTGTGTCTACCCACTACTATATACATTACTGCTTAGTATTTTTCACAAGACACTATTTGAGAAGTCACTGGTAGTATGTATCATCCACTTTTATTTCATGCTTCAGATTATTGCTCAAGCAGAGTGCATACATGAGCTGTTACATTTACTTCACCCCATATAAAGTAGACCGTGATTCTGCACTCTCTCTGGATGTTCCCGAGCGCAGTGTTGAGCTGTGCATATCGTGTAAGTACTGAAAATAGTTTATGTTCATGAAACAATTACTATGCTGCCTGCCTATTCTACTCAAAAGTTTCATTGACGGTTAAACAATTTTGGGTTGCTGAGAAACATCACCTCACTCCGTTGCATTTTAATGAAATTGGCAATTTTCTCACACTGTTTAGTTTGGAAGGAAATGCTTAATGGACTCATTCACAATGGGTCATTCCCAGTGCGTTAAAAAATGCACTAAAGTTATTGCTTGTAGTTTTTTTGTTTAATCTACCGGGTAAAATCGTGTATTTTCTTATTTTAAAAAGGTTAATTTAGACCTTATTTTTTACATTAGTCACCAAACCTGTGAGCAAGATATTTGGCTTCCTATGCTCTGCCTGGTCGGATATGGGCATAAAAATAACGTGGTCCCTAGTTGGATTGCACTCTCCATAATAACTATGGAGTCATGCTAGTAAAAGATCCCCCTCTGCCTTTTCGGAAGAGTAGGCGGTAACGGCGGGCATGGGTATAGGGTGCTGCTCACACAAGCTCCAAGCTTATGAGACCCGTCTTTAGGGTTGCCCACAAGGCACAGCTCAGAAAACAAACAAACAAACAACCTTGATCTAAGTCGAGGTTTGGCTCATGCAATTTCCTCTTTTGTATCTAGTTCCATAGTAACCAGCCTTGTTGCATGGGTGGTAATCGGACTCTCAAGCTTCTTCCACAATTAATTTTTGAAAGAAAATGTTTGAAAATAATCTATTTAAAAACTTTCGAAGCTCATGTTTTATGCTATGCAAACAGTTGTTTGACTCACAACTGCTGATCACTCATGCTATTCATTAACAAGTATTTCTTATCTATCGTTATTAGTTGTTTCACCATTATACAATTATTTAAATTGAAAGAGAAACACTTAAGCATCGTATTAGGTTGTTTTGAAATTTGAGCTTTTCAAATAATTTTGCTAGAGCCGATGAAAACCAATAAGAAAAATCCTTCAAAATCCCATCCCACAAAATGTTATCGGTTAGACTTTGTGGTTTCTGATTGAAGTTTTGCTGTTGTTGGTTCTCAACCTTTTTATAAGATGACTGATAACTACCCATTCCAGAGTGAGTTTTTTATGGTAGTTTTTTTTTCGCTAATGCTTTTCGTCCAAGACAGATTTTTTGCTGTAAGTGGACAATCTATGCTTTGCAATCATTAAAGGGATAGTCTACAGAGAAAGCCAAAAATGACATTTTTTGATGCTAGTTTATTTGATATTGGAATGGTTAGGTAGCACTAATTTAATACATAAGCTACCAAAATACAGTGATTTTCCCAATAGGGGACCAAATTTTATTGTAAAACTTTCCAAAAGTATAAAAATAGCAGTATAAAACTGTCAAGTTTGCACAAATCTACTTTGAATTTCGCGCTGTTAGAAATATCGCCAAAGACTCGTTACATTGTTGTCTATAACGAGGGTACACCCCGCACAGACATAGCGTGCATTCAACTTGTGCGACATTAGTAAACCACCACTGCTGGAGCGCGACTGTGAGTGACCCCCTAATATGACGGGACCGGCTTGCACGCCTCATCATTATTACACAGATACTTATCAGCATTGTGGCTATTTCACATTAGGCTAAATCAGTGATCAGTGATGACAATAATTATCACGGACAACTTCTCCTATCATCATCGATCATTATTAATAATAATAAGCGCTATTATTGCATATCTATTGGTATTATGTATGATGTTGTTATGATTATGAAATACAAATATCAAAAATATTATTAGCATTTTTTTATTTAGTAATATTATTATAAGAATAATACTACTAAAATACTAAATATTATTATTAATTATAATTTTGTAAAAATAACTGGCAAAAAAATTAATTATTACGGTTTCAGCAATGAATGGCCCCTAATAACTAAAAATATTTAATATTTCAATGTTTTTTTATTAGTCCACAGAGCAAAAATACGTGAATTGGGGAAACTACGGGTGTAACAACACTGGAAAATGATAGCTTGACAATTATGACAATTCAATCATATAAGGATATGAATGCGTTTAGGGTGTACGCCAATCCCGGTGACAAACCAAAGAATGTATTGCCGATATCGAAAATGCGATTTCGCATTTTCCCTTAAATCTCACAAACTAAAATGTTAAAAACAACAAAGATACTCCCATATTTATTGTTACTGCTATTCAAAGTTTGTATCAAAATTTAGTTTTCTCTGTTGACTATCCCTTTAAATGGTTTCTGAATATTTTGGAATTACAGAATTAACGAAAGAGCAATTTACTTTTTTTCATTTCTTTCAAAGCCCGTCACGCGTAATGATAGAAAAAAGCTTTGTCATTTTTCTGGCATAGATTATGTTGCTGCAGCTGCTTTGAGTAAGTGGCTGGAAAATAATGAAAATAAGTACAACCGTTGAAAGATTGGTGCTAACCATTGGTTTCAAGGTTTGATGTAACTTTGTACATTCTCAAGGTTGATTTTTTTGACTGAAGTTAGTTAGAGTTATTTATGCATTCACTTGTTAGAAAGGTGCAATCGACTGTTGAAATTTTAGCTGAAGTTAGCCCACTTTTGTAGACTGACGGTCTATCTTTAAGTTTTGTTGCTTCTCGTATGACCCCTGGTAGCCTATATGTAGTCTGCTAGTTCTGTTGGTGTTCAGGCCGTTACAAGCAGCAGGCAGTAATTACATATTTCACAAGTGTGTGTTTGTATGTTGTGATTTGTATATTATTTGTGAATAGAGTAGCCAATTTGTGATGGTTACCTAGTTCAATGCCCATGTTGTGGTGGTGATGCAACGTAACTCATATTAGCAGCGTTTGATATCACCGATCAATCCAAATGAAAGTATGTCGTCCAAGTTTACCATGTTTTGATTCACAAATGTGTTAAATTGTTATTATGTGTACCTTATCAATTGCCAAATTGATTGTTCCTTTGACCAGTCTTCTTTGGATTTTTGTAAACTCATGGAGCCCAACTTTATTGTCATTTTTGCATGTTTTTTGTTTTTCTGCAAAGGTATTAGTGACTGTTACCAAATGTGGGCTGATGTATTTACCACATACCCCACAAATCCCTATATTATTATTGCCTGTTCTCATAGCAGGGGTGTACTTTAACAACAAAAAGCAAATTAAGGTTTTACAACTCATACCACTTCTACTCAGTCCATTGCCCCCTGTGTTCTGTTTCCTATTCCTGCTACACGTTATATTCTTACTAACCCTGCTGCCCCTATTACCTCTACCATGGGTTGTCAGAGTACTGTAATGGATTTCTGGTTTCCACAAAATTCCACTAATCTCCATTATTATACGTCTCTCCAGAAGGGACATTGTGCCGGTATGACAGTGACAACTATGATCAGTTACTACCAAATCAGTTAGCCATCACAGAGCCATGGCTCAGACAAACTACACAGAGTGTTGTTTGAATAGTGGCTTTATTCATCAGTACCAAAGTCCTAGGGTGGCTTTCCACCAGGGTGATTGGCAAGACATGAATGAATGAATGCAAATAAACACAAGAGCTCCAGCCATTAAATGAGCAAACTGGCCGGAAGTTATTTACTATTATAGATAGGAATGCATGCGCAGGAAGTAATCAGACCAATAGCAATAGGTGTGTAAATAATAAGCAAATCATGCAGTAGAACAAGGTTAAAAGTAAATGGTGCCAAGTGACTAACAGGCGGAGTCCTATCTCCATTGTCCAATCACAGACGCCAAAGGGTCCCGATGCTATACCTAGCCTGTGGTTGATATATCCAACGATCCAAAAAAGGTTACTTCTGGCTCCAGGGTTAATGTAAGCTCCTACATGCTCAGCTAAAGCAGCCATTTTGTACCGGCCCAGTATTACCATACCGGATTGGCCAGGGGTCCCTATCAGCCCTGCGGGGGTCAAGACCGGCACAGCAGGTCATTCTACCGGCACAGCATTTAATAAGGGCTGGAGATAGAATCCTAGTTCTCTTCGGTTAGGTGCTTTGCTAGCAAACAAGCAGTTTAGTACTGGCATGCACCAAATTCTACCACAGCACAACTTTACTGACTTTAATCCACCTTTATCTCAATAGTAGTCTTTGACTCATCCAATGAATAAATAATCAGTTCAAATACTAGGCAGAGCCCAAACTTGCGGTCATCCAGGTGAAAGCATGGTAACCTTATGAAGAGCATCTATTTCCTTAGCCAGTGTCTTTACCTTCTTTAATGTTACTGCTGAGTGCTTGTGGCTTCAGTCAACTAAAACTTGGAATTCTTCTTCTCAAGAATTGGTCACTACTTTAAGTATACTGGACTGTGTAGCTTTTTTTTATTGGGAAACTTGTAAGATCAAGGGTAGCTTTACTGGGCCAGGGTAGCTGTCTCTATCAGTATATATAGAAGATCCGGGGTAGCTCTACTGGGTCGGGGTAGCTTTCTCTAGTAGTCTGCATATAGTATCTTGGATAGCTATACTGAATTGGGGTAGCTACAATTGGACAGGCTAGCACTCTCTATCGGTATATTTCCAGGATCCGGAGTAGCTTTATTGGGTCGGGGTAGCTCTCTAGTAGTCTGCATATGGTATATTGGCTAGCTATCCTGAATCAGTGGTAGCTACCATTGGACAAGCTAGCTTTCTCTATCAGTATATGGATATATATACTGGGTTTGGTTTTGGTGGTGGTCTGACATCGAATAGTTAACACAACCATCAGATTCTCCAATGCTTTTTGTGTGACCACCACAAATTCATCCACCACTAGCCATATGGCAGCTTGTTTTGTACACCAGCATTTGGTATAGTACCTATGCAGGGTCGGTATCACCGATGCAGGGTGTGTCAGTTCGGCACCCATTATTATAGTCATTCTGACCATCAAATGGCTATACTAGTGATGCCAGAATAGTTGGTAAGTAACTGCGCAGATGTGGTGTCATTAAAATCCACTACATACATATATGATCTGGTGTAGCTATTCCTCATTTTTTATCATTTATACGTTGTCCGGGTAGCCACACTGGGTTGCTTTAGCTGTCTCCAGTAGTATATATATATGATCCGAAGTGGCTATACTGGGGTTGGGTTGGCTGTCCCTAGTTATGTATGTATAAAATCCAAGGACGTATTTGTTGGGCCAGGTAAAAATATATGGATGCTAGCCTGGTATTTGGCTGTAAGAATGTTTGTGTGAATTCTTGGGAATGGGAGATAAGGGAGAGCGGAGAACAACGCCTCTATGAGCTCTGAATGGACAGGTTACGGGAAATGTAATCGGAGGGGTAGTAGCTGAGATTGTAGTTGGGGAGGAAACAATTGGTCAGTTATTTATCTATTTGCAGACTTTTCCCACAATGCCTACTGTCCAAAACCCGTTTTCGAATTTTCCGTAAACCTGTCCACAATGAATTTTATACATGTTATATTACTAAAATGTTCGGTTTTGGTTTTCTATCCTTCAATTGCTACTACGCAATAATACTGCAACTGTTTTCTAGAAATTTCCAACTCTCTGAAAATATGATCAATTTATTTAGCCGAAGTCTCATATTGCAGCTATTTTGTTGAAATTCATTTGCCATTACAATGCTTTAAATGACATTGTAATCACAGCAGCAGCCACATTAGAATGAATAAACTGCATGGGCAATGCAGGCATTCAATTTTCACCCAAATTTTCTGTAAAAACCAAACGTGTACGCCAAGGCTTCAAACTGTGAAACAGACCGTGGCAAACAAACCAAGTAGAAGTGGATGTCTCTATACTAAAAATACAATAATTTTTTTGAGTATACATATAAAAGTTGTCTATTTACTCTTTACGTAACATTGTATTGCAATGTTTACATACCTTTGCTGTGATTGGATTGCTCTATTTATGTATTGTCTAGAATAGTTTACTGGGTATATGACAAAATGCAAAAAATAGCTAAAAAAAATTTCTTTCTCATGATTGAGCCACCACATAGCCCAAGACTAGAGTGTTAGCAACTCAGGTAACGGAACTACCTGCTCAATCAAATAAACCCCAGAAGTCTCAGTCTCCCCTCAGTCACCACACTCCCCTCCCACAGGCCTCCACACCAAATTAATTATATCTAATCCTGCATCTGCGACCACCTTGGCTCTGGAGAAAAATTGTTCTCTTCTTCTTAATGTTTGTTTGAGGCAAATCAATTTTGCTGTTGATCCTGTGTTCATGTGTAACCTTCAAGCTTCGTAAAAAATTAGGATTGTTATTCAATTTCAAACAAGTCAAGATCAGCAACTATATTTAAATAGCTTAGAAGTTGACATTTTTTTACTGTCTTAGAATCTGTGGGTTATATACTTATTTAGAGGCTGTTTATACATTATTTGTACAATAAAAAATTCTGGCAAACCAATAATTGATGTAAAAGCGTCAATTACTAGCTTTCCATATCACGATTTCGTTGTGCTGTCATGGCTCAGTGCTTCTCAATAGCAATAAACCATCACGCTTTTCCATAAGTCAGCAGTACAGTAGGCCCAAAGGTCATGAACCCTGATTAGCGAGTCAATGGCGACTTTGAGCTAATGAGTGAAACTGTATCAAGGAAAATTGTTTCAACAAACAATTAGATTTAAATTCTTTTCTTGCGTTTGTTTCATCTAATGCATACTCCACAGATAGAATTTTGAAGCAGCAGTGCTTGGCTAATGTCTAATTTATTTAATTCAAAATAGTTATTTATTTTTATTATTATTATCTAACCACGGTTATTGATTATTTATTAATTATTATTTAATTTTTATTATAATAATTAATATCAAATTCTAAAATGTTGAAAAAAACTAATAATATAAAATAAAACGTAAATATATTTGTGATCACTTATTCTGCATAATTTTTAATTAACATAAGTGGTCTTGAAAGGCAACTGTCTCATTTTACTGAAATTTCTGTTCAAATTATTTTGACCCCTGTAATGCTGGAAATTCAATACACGCATTTGCAAACCAGTAGCGCTACGGCATTCCCTTTTTCCATAACGCTTCAGTGGTCTAGTGCTATTATAAGTCGCCACTTAGTAGTGACTTTCAATAGCGCCACATCATCATGACTGCAGTGGCGATATAACCATTTCCAAGAGGGCCCGTGGCGCTACAACGTCGCATCATGGAAAGTCACTATATGATGGGTGTTCTGCAAAATTCTAGACTATTGGTGAACTATTATTAAACGAAAACGTATTGCATAGTAGTTATCATAAATTTTCGATCTAAATATTTGACAAGATGTTTCAACATCATAGTCAACAAGTTTACTCAGCTTGCTATGTTGCCTACATAAAGTTCGAAAGTCACGTTTTGGTCTAGTTTCTTTTTGGTGTCGTGTAATTCAGTTGCATTCCTATATAGGTATGCTGATTTTGCCTTTATTATGCCTATAAGTACTGTAGGAGATGTTTTTCCAATGCATTTCTCACAACAGATTATGTTCCATTGCAAAGATCTGCCTCTTTTCAACCACCAGATTAGGTCATAAGTTGCTTTTGATGACTGATTTAGTGAATTTGTATATGGCTGAAATTTATTGGAACAAACTCATCATTTTTAGCTATCTAATATTTTGCCAAGCATAACTAGTGTGATGTTGTTATTGCAGTGAACTGGCTGACAGGGATGCTACAAAGTAATGATAGGTCTAACTGACTGCCATCAACCACAAAAGCCTATTAAACAGCAATCAACAAGATACTAGAATGAAATATTTGCTGCCAGTCATACTTCAACGATGCCACTGTGGAGTACACGAGCAATACACAGCTCAACTACTGCTAAACTATCGCTGTTTTTTTTTATCTACAACTAATAAAATAGAACTGCTGAAGGAGATATTGTCAACTTGAAATATCCGTTCTTTTTGTATCCACAGTACATTTCCTTCACCGCTTTTTTTTCTTTTGCCAATGCATACAAGGCTTTATTTTGGTTTAGCTAACTGTTGGTTACAGCTTTAACACATTTCTAATTCTGACAAAGCAGCTGTACCTGTACCCAGGCATTTAGGAGATGTACAATTCAATGCTACATGTACTCCACTAGCCTTCATCAACCGGATTAGGGCAGTTTATATTCATTACTCGTTATTCATAAGTTCATAACCCAGCTTTATGGCAATTGGTCATACATTTCGCATCAGAATTTTTTTGCGTTCAGAAATATGTACTTTGAAATGTGAGTCAAGGTAGTTTTTTGTATTCATTTTTCTGTTTGTTGTAATAAACTGTACAAAACTGCTCTTTGAGCACAAACAAGCAGAAGCTAGGACAAGTGGTATTAGCACAAGCGTAACTATTCATTTGTTCCATCACAATAATAATCGACATCAATAGGAAGTGCTTTGTGCAACATTTTCTGTATTTCAATAAAACATTAATTGCAGTTAGTTCATTAAAATACACTTTCTAATCTGAACATGTTGCACAGATGTTACACTCTTTGTTGTGTTTACTCTTTGTTTGCTTTGCCTAATACACTAACCACAAATTGTTTACTCAATGTTCTTGATTTCGGTTCCATTTTATCAATTAAAGGCTATGAGAAAATAAAAATAGGCTGCATTGATCAACTATAGCATAAATACCCTGATGTGCAGTGGAGCATAGGAAGACACTGCTAGGGGGATAGAAAGGTTACGAGTAGCAGCTCTTTATAAAACATGTGAAAGCAAAACTACTGTTTTACACGCTGATGAACTGCTATCAAAGCATATATGGGCTGTGGCAGCAACTGTTCAGCTGCTGTCCACAAGCTGATAGAAAGAGAAGACAACTCTGTTTTGTAATAATGGAGAAGTCAACTAATGATAACTGTGCTAAATTAGGATAGAATGGCTTTAATGTGTTCATATATCCTAAAAAAGAGGTGTCTATGCTACTAGGATATAGTTAGGATAAGAACTCATTCTGCGCAGTGGAAGACGAATGGGCAAGTCGATTGTGCCAAGGAAGGGGATATGCGATCCGTCGGCTAGGATGCCTTGCGAGTCTCCTTCTTGAAGGGAATTTCTGGTGGCAGGAGACAACCGGTTGAATAGATGTTGTGACAATAAATTAGTAATGCATGCAGTGTCGATGAGCACTGAAGCTGGCTTTCCTTCTATTCGTCCTGGGAGAAAATAACAAGCCTGGTAAGGGCGCTCCGGTGGGGGGTATAAGAGGGTGGCTGGCTTGGCAGCTGAGGGCCTGGGGGCAGGGGGGCGGCATTCTCGCGGGCGAGATGGCCGTGTATCTGTTGGCAGAGTCGAGTGTCGACGGGGTACGCTGGGCGCAGCTTCTTCCACGGTGTGGTGACCATGACTGGCTTGAACAGCGGTTTGTTGCCTACGGGGATGGGGGGAGTATGCGGTGTGCAGTGGCGTAGGATGACAAGCTGGCAAAGTCTGACTGCTGGGGTTGAGTGTAGCTGGGCAAAACTCGAAGTCTTCCAACTCTTGTAAGGGGGTGTATCTGTTGGTGGTAGTTAGCTGCCAGGGCTCTGGCATCTGGGCAGCTGGTTGTCTCTCTCTCCTGGAGGCACGGTTGGTTCCACCGGGTTGTATTGTTCCAACTCTGCTATCCTTTTCCTATAGTTCCGGGGTGCCCGGGGGCAGTTAGGGGCCGGTCTCCCTACTGCAGGCGGCGCCCGTTTTTTGACTGATGGTTGGGGGAGCCGGGGTAGATGGCCAGGGGTTAGTGGGACAGCTCCTTTGAGGGTGGCCAATGGCACCGCAACCCCAGCACTGTAGTGGAGGTGACGGGGTGTGGGGGTACGGGCAGTGGCAGTAAGGGAGGGTTTTGGTGATTGGTGCAATCTCTGCAGTTCTTCGGACTGGAGTTTGACAGACTCTGTAAGCACTGCATGTTCTTTAACAGCAGGGAGAGAGTGTCTTTGGGTATGGTAGCTGCCTGGTGGATTTGGTTTGGGGGGTGGTGAGTGTGGGTCCACCCTTGGGTGGGAGCGACTCCTCCTCTTCTTCTTCTATCAACCTCACTCTGGAAGGTTTCTCCTCAAATCCAGTTTTTATCTGTAGATTCTCATTTCCAGCTCGGATGGCTGCTTCTAGGTCATGGGGTTGTACCGCCAGCAAGTGCTGTTGTAGATAAGCGTGGCCTATGGTACTGGCAAAAGTTTCCAGAACCATCCTGTCGACTCTTCTGGGAGGAAGGTTGTCATACGCAACACGTACCAGCTTCTCTACCTCGTTAGCGTGCTGCTGGAGTGAGGTCTTGGGGGTACGTCGTAGCGTAATCAACTTTGCTTGTGCTTCCTTTGGGGTGAGTCCAAATTGGGCACGTAAGGTGGAGAAGATGCCTTCTACGTGAGGGGGGCGACCACATTCAAGGGCATCATCTCTCAAGGCTTCTCGGAGATGCATTAATGCAGTGGCTTGGCCCTAATCGTTGGCATCTGCTACCTCAATGAATCGAGTAATAAAGTACTCAACGTCGCCGGTGCCGTTGTATTTGGGGGCTTTAAAAGGTGTCTGTGTTGGCCTTTGTGGTGGTTGCATCAAACTCTGCAGGGCCTCTGTCAGCTGCTCTAGTGCTATTGTGGGTTGAGCTCCTATGGGGTTCCTGCCAGCGCTCCTAGCTCTTTGGGTGGCCATTCTTGGTCAATGGCAAGCTATGGGGTATGGAGTGGTTGATCTGGCAAAGAATAAGTGGTGTATGGGGTTATCCCGGGCCGGGATAGCTGCTGGGAGGGGGAGGGGGTACTGTACAGGGTGCTAGTGGCACCAAAGAAGTCCTTTAGTGAAGTAAAAACAATAGACGGGGTGATACCGGCACTGTATAACTTCGGGGTAGGGTGGAGGGGAGTGGATACAGGGTCTGTATAGATATGGAGTGATACAGGGTCTGTATAACTTCGGGGTAGGGGGGAGGGGAGTGATACAGGGTCTGTATAACTTCGGGGTAGGGGGAAGGGGAGTGATACAGGGTCCGTATCGCTTCGGGGTAGATACAGCGCCTGTATAACTTCGGGGTGATACAGAGCCTGTGTAGCTTCGGGGTAGATACAGGGTAGATACAGGGCCTGTATAGCTTCGGGGTGATACAGGGTAGATACAGGGCCTGTATAGCTTCGGGGTGATACAGGGTAGATACAGGGCCTGTATAGATTCGGGGTGATACAGGGTCTGTATAGATATGGAGTGATACAGGGTCTGTATAGCTTCGGAGTAGATACAGGGTCTGTATAGATATGGAGTGATACAGGTTCTGTATAGCTTCGGGGTAGGGGGGAGGGGAGTGATACAGGGTCTGTATAGCTTCGGAGTAGATACAGGGTCTGTATAGCTTCGGGGTAGGGGGAAGGGGAGTGATACAGGGTCTGTATGGCTTCGACTTCTCTCTCCTCTCTCCGTTGTGTCTTCTTGTTCGCTTCTAATCCCACTGCTGCCACCAATGTAGTAGTTTTTACACTGGCTACCAGACACAATGGGGTCACTCCAACAACTTCTGAATGTTACTTCGGAATCACTCCGAATCAACGCTACCAACTGACGGGGTCCCAGACCCAAACACACAATGACAAAGGTTTAATTAACGATACTTTATTTATGCACAATCCATTTAGCAAGATATAATGGTATCTAACAACTCCACTTGACTTCTGCCAGTGCTGGTAACTCGAATCACATTTCAAAGACTCGAGTCAGACTCGAGTCTTTGAAGGTTTTAATAATGACTTGCTTACAGGCTATTGAAAGCACTTGACACTTGAATTGGCAGTTTAGTAAATGACTTGTGACTTACTTGCCCTTTCTTTTTACTTGAATTGTTTTTCAAGCATAATTTTCAAGTCACAACAATAATAGATAGTCATCTGAAGTGGAGAATAAAATAATAATATATCCTAATTTTACAAAGAAATAGTTCTGTTGACGAGTTTGTTCGAAATGAAACCAAACAGGAAACGGAATTGCTCTACGCAAGCGCATCGCCACTCCTTTTCCCCTCGTGTACAGCAAGAACCACAAGCTCTGAAAAGTGATAAACATGGATTCTTCTGAAGAGGAAACTGAAACTCAAACTACTGCTCCAGCTGTACCAGACTCTGATAAGAGAGTGGTAACTAATGTTATTGAAGACAGCAGTGAAGATGAAGCCTCTGTTGTTGATGGTGCAAGTAGTAGTGGCACTGGTATGTATGTATGTATTTATTGATTGATCGTCATCGCTGCTTGCTTGCTCATCATGAGGATGGCTATTTTCTTATAACTATTAATTTATTTTCCAATTTTATTTATTATTGTTATTATTAATCGATTTCATTAATTTTTTCATTTATTATTGCAATAATTGTAATATTATAACTTGATGATAACCAGTTTTTTTATTTAATTAATGATTACTAATAAATTATTATTAAATAAATTACTATTATTATAATAATAAATATAATATTATTTATTTATTATATTTATTAATTGTTATATATATTTATTATTTATAATATACTAAAATAGTCACACCACCAGTGGTGATATTATTATTTTTTAGTCAAAAAACAGTGATTGTTGTGTTGTTTGCGATTATATATTATTTATTAATAATTTTAATAACAATAATTAATAATAAGAAGAACACAAACCTTTTAATTAATCATAATTCATTCAAAATTGTTATATTATCATATATTATTATTGTTGTAATTGTTGTAATAATATTATTATGTTAAAAAAGTAGTGTTTTAAAATTGCAATCTCAACTACAAACATTAATTACTACGGTTGCATTGTTATTTCATCTGGGATTTCACATAGATGTTAATTATTATGATGATCTCCCAAATATATCTGGTATCATTTATATGCAATTTTCTTGACAGCGGAATGCGTGAGTGAAAGTGGCAGTAGTGAAGTTAGTGGCACACCAAAAGTGGTTCAGGCATGCTACAGGAACTTCAAACAATCAGCTAAAGGAAGGAGTGCTAACTGCAGTCAATGTGGCACGTTGGTGAAAGATGGTGTAGCCACAACCAGCAATTTTGTGAGACACATTCGGCTTGTTAGTCACGCAACATCGTACGTAAGTATTTCCAGATTTTTTTTTTGGTAGTTGAAGTTGATTGTCCGTCAGCTGTCCATTTTCCTTCATAAAAAGCATGTTTGCACGTTATAGGTTCAATGACTTTTAGTTTGCATGTTATAGGTTCAATGACTTTAGATGTCAGCACTCAACATTGAATTTTTCAATCATAAAATGTTACAGATATTTTTCTTTCCATTGCTGGAACTGGTAGTATACACTTTGTGTTGTGGAAGGCATATCACCAGTAACTGCACGGTGTGTTAGGCTGAGCTCTTCTAAATGTTAGCACCCTATATAACAACTTCTTATTGTAATGATTTAGGTGATATGATTTCAGCATTCTTCCCATGTACTTTATTCATTGCTGCTTTACTCATTGCTCTTTAGCCATTGCTGCTTTAGCCATTGCTGCTTTAGCCATTGCTGATGGTAGGATGTTTGTTCAATTTTCTGCTTATGATCTCTAACATAACAAATGCCAAGGTACTTACTAGTCAAGCGACTTAAAATGAAGTTGAGTTGAATTTTGCTGGTGGCCTTTAGCTTTCAGAAATACAAAGACTTTCAAGTACAGCGGAGGGACAAAAGACAACCCAGTATGCTGCAGTACTGTGAGGCCAAGAAGTCGAAGGTTTTGTATTGCGCAACAAGTGCTAACCAGCGTAAGATTGCTGCTGCAATAGTAAAGCTGATTGTGGATTGCTCCTTGCCCATGACCTTAGTTGAGCAACCCTCATTCCGTGGTCTCATCGAGTTATTAGACCCAAGGTTTAACTCCATGTCTAGGTGAGTTGTGTTTATCCTATATATAAAGATTCAATTTATATCGGTCTGGTGTGGACGATTGTCGCCATTTCCATCTCAGAAGATGTTCTAGCTTCGTTCTAACATGTGATAAATATATTTCATTTCGCTGCCACTATGTGTCATCACACGTCGCTAAAGGTGTCTATGGTGAAATTTTACTTGATTATAACATATTTGACCATGCTTATTGCAGGAAGGCAGTCCGAAACTCCATAGATGACCTGTATGTGAGTTTTGCTGAGAAGATCAAAAGAAAGCTATCAAACATAGAGAATGTTGCCAGCACAGTTGACATCTGGAGTGATAGGAGGATGAGAGGCTTTATGGCAGTCACTGTTCACTATACAGACAACTCGGAGGGATCGAGTCTGAAGAGTGTGTTGGTGGCATGTGAAAGATTCACAGGTGAGTCTAATCGCATCTTTTGGAATCGAACAATTGTGTACATAACTTCCTGGGTTTTGATCTAATGATACTGGTAAATTTCAGGATCTCATACTGGTGCAAACATATCTGCCATGTTTGAAACTGTTGTATTGGAATATGGTCTATCTGGCAAGATGCGGTACATAATTACTGATAATGCCTCAAACATGAAGAAAGCATTCACCACCAGCTTCCCATCAGAGGATGAGCGGGATGATGAGGATGCGATATGTACAGATGATGATGAGCTGTGGGTTGATTATGGCGAAGCAACCGACGCAATCCAGGACACCCCTGGCAGACATCTCCGCTGTTTTGCCCATTCGTTACAACTTGCTGTTAAGGATGGTCTAAAGAAAACTAGGTTTGTTTGTCATGTCAGAAAAAGTGTTGCTATACAGATGTTTGATAATTGTTGTGGTTACTGATCTCTCTGATTTTAATCTGATATTAAATGTGCCGCTGTGCATAAGCAGATAGAAAATTAGAGGCCTATCATGTGTAAAAGTTCTTTTTTGTAGTTCAAGAAATTTTGTTTAAATTTTAGGTCTGTATACTCTGCTCTTGCCAAGTGCTCCAAGTTGGCATCTCTTCTCCACACTAGCACAAAATTCCAAGAGGAATTTGAAAAGGTGTTTGGAGGTAATAAAGGGATTCCTCAGGTGAATGATACACGGTGGAATTCCACTTTGATTCATGTAAAAGGAGTTTTGAAGCTTTCTCGTGATTCACTGTCCCAGCTACTAACCTCTCGAAGCGTACATCAGGAAAATCTGCTGCTGACAGCCAGAGAGTGGTCAATGCTCCAGGAGTTGGCTGACATTCTGGAACCCTTTATGGAGGCTACCAATTGCACACAGGGAGAAAAGGTAAAGCAGAGTTAAATGTTTAGCCTGAATTTTTATATAAATTTTAAAATTAATGTAAAGTTTTCGGCATTACTTGCTCAAATTATTGTTACCCAGGGAAGGTTTTGTATTAATAGTATTTTATTGTCACAGGATGTAACAATATCCTATGTGGTGCCATGTGTACTCGCGCTGTACCAGCACATGGAATCCTTCAAGCCAGGATACCTGAAGGCAATGGTGAATGCCCTTCTTGATTCCATGAAAAAACGATTTCACGGAATTATTGGGAGGGCCAAAGGCACATATCTACACGAGGATGTTGATGCTTCACAGGCTGGTTTTGTTTTCACCTATACATAATTATACCATATGTCAAACAGTAGTGAGCCATATTATATTTTGTCATGTCTTGGAAGTGGCTGCTTAATTTTGCATAGTCCACAGTGATTATGAGAATGTGTACCCTGCATTAAAACTTCCTTGAAAGGACAACGTGTTTGCTCGAGATGTTGTACTTGTCATCACGTGTTACAACTTGGTTGTAGATGCGTAATATGTGAGTCAGTGAATTACTGTTTTGCAAAGTGATTATCCTTTTTGTGTTGTAGGTTCCCTTTTCTGAAGGGGTATATTTTATATCTACCATATTAGACCCAAACTGGTCGCTGGCATGGGTGGATGCTTATGTGGATGTAGAATACAGGGCTGCGTTAAGACATGAATTAAAAAGTACAATTATATCATAGGTTACATCTTAGTCTGTCAAAAACATTTCGTTACATCATATACAACACAATGTAACTGGGTACTCAAAATTAATTGACATTATTTTTCAGCGTATTTTATTTGTTTTAGAGCTCATAGTATCACAACTTGTGCAGTCGCAACCTGGTCAACAAACCAAGCAGGCAGTTGCTCCCACACCAGCACATGGTACCTCTACCCTATTTGCAAGTTTTCGGCGTGCTGAGAACCAAATGTTCACTGGTACTGAACAGCTAAACAGGTAAGGTGATGAATTCTTTTCAGGAGTGTTTAAGGTGATAACACATTTGGTTGTCAGTTTGTGACTGGTATTTAATTTGCCAATGTTCATTTTGGCGAATTGTGCCATTTGCCTAATAAAAAACAGCCAAAAGCTTTTTGTGTGTAAATTTAAGTTGCAACCTGAACTGTGATACCATGGCTATAACCTGGTGTCCAGCCACAAATGATCTCTGCGGGTGCAGTGGTCAGAAATATTTGCTGAATGAACCAGGGATGAGACCAACTTAAAATTTCAAATTCAAATACAATTACAGCTGTATTCCATTTTCAAATACAAATTCAAATACAATTACAGCAACTTTAAATTAAAAGAATTCAAATACGATGAAAGGCCAGAAACAGCGTATTTTAAAATTCAAATACAAATTCAATTGTAATCGAACTCATCCCTGGAATGAACTAGCACAATGGCTCCAAAAACTTTCCGTCGGCACATTTTGACAAATTTGTTTATTTTATAATAATTATTCATTCTCAGCAATAGACAGAAATTTTATTTCCCAGTATCACTTGTCTGTGTGTAGAGTAGCTATAGTCAATTGGTGTTTAATGCCTGATGTTCGTACGTTGTGTCTGATGTCACAATACATGTGCAGCATCTTGCCATGGATGGTTGCAGCACATGTGGAAAAGTTTGTCATGGTCGAACTTTATGCGATGGTGTTGAGGTGCCGTTTTGACATTTCTGCACGATGCACAAAATTTGCTAAAACGTGTATGTGGCTTAATCTAAATTTGTTATGGGTTTTTATTTCTAGGTACTTGGAGATGTCTAACCTAGAGATAATGGGTTCTGCCATAGACTTCTGGAAAAAGAACACTGCCCGGTTTCCTAGTGTTGCTGCTCTGGCTCTGACTGTGCTGATTGTCCCAGCAACCTCTGCACCTGTGGAAAGAATTTTCTCAACGGGAGGCATTCTAATGCGGCCTCATCGTGCCAGTCTCTCACCAGAAACTCTGTCTCAACTTATATTTATAAAATCCAATAAATGGATGCTGTAATTGTTCTACATGCCATGGCCCTACACGGCTCTACTCAATATTGCTGTGAATAAATAACCGTTTGATGGAAGATCACCTACATGTTTGTTGCTACTTATTTTCAAAAACGACTTGCTTGGTTTTTTAAGCAAGTCAAAAACAACTTGAATTGAGGCTGTAATTGACTTGAATTGAAGTGACTTGCTTGGTTTTCAAGCAAGTCAAGAATGACTTGAATTGAAACTCATTTCAATTCAAGTCAAAAACGACTTAAATGGAGGCTGTAATTCACTTGAATTGAAATGCTATCAAGTCAAGTCTTACTTTAGACTTGCTCCCCACAAGTGCAAACGACTTGTGACTTGAATTGCAACACAAAGAGTATACTTTATTTGAATTGCTACTTGGTTCTCAATTACTTGATGGTACTTGTTACTTGCTGATTTCTGACTTGGTCACAGCAATGACTTCTGCTCCAAATCATGCAAGAAGGCTCCTTTTATAGGAGAAAGGGAGGAAAACTCACCCCCTTATTTGGGTGAGCCAACCATACAACATAACAGTAAAAGTAATCAAATCATAATGCAGTATACAAGGTTATTTACAAAGTTGACCAATTAAAGTCTTGAGCACATGGTGATTTGCTCTGGGCACTATTTGCCGCTCTTTTCTGTAACTTGGTTATCTTCCAGTCCTTATTAGGACTTTTCCACTCCTTATTAGGACATGCTGGTACTTAGCTTGCTCTCCTGACCGTTGTATCCCTCCGATTCAAATTCTGATTAGTGTATTGGGTTCCTCAGGCCTCAGGCTACCTCTTCTCTTTTCTTTTGATCCCGGCCCGGGGTAGCTGACCCGGGGTAAGCCCGGGGTAGCTTTTATATGTGGCAGAGTGTCTACACAGGGTCTGGGTCTTTGGGGTTTGATTTTGTTGGGGTAGTTTGCGTGTAGGTGATAGGAGAAGGGGTTGTAGGTTATGTTTAGGGGGTGTAGACAGCAAGGGTTGGGGAGGGTATGGGGTGGGGGGTATGGGGGTGAGGGTGGATACTTTATACAAATCTCTCACACTATTACTATACTGTGTTATTAACGTTTGTTTGTTTTCAGACTTTTATGTGTTATTAGATTGGGACTCACTCATGGAAAGACTGTCAAACTCACTTTATAAAAAAAAACTTGCGAATCATGCCCAAAAACTGTTACAGCTGCCATTTTCTCATGGAGCTCTGTTAGCTTAGTGGAATTTAACTTCTATTCATTTAATACCACTGACTTTTGAATTTTTTTTCTCCAAATGGTGTATTTAACCGAGTTTTGGCTTAGAAGTTTAATTGTTTTGACTTACCCATCAGAAAATGAGTCTTATATGTAGCTGCATGGTTTTTCCTCTTCAACAGACCTCTTTCAAGTTATTCATGTGATTTGTTACATGAAAACAGTTTAAGCTTTCACTGGTAGTTACTGCTATATTGTAACATAAAAATAAATATTCACCATCTTGTTAATATGAACTCCTTAAAAAAATGCTCACTTCCAATTGAAGTAACACAAATAGCAGTATACATGTAATTTCCCTATTTCCACTACCGAACAATTAAGCGTACCCAATTCTGTTCAACTTTACTCAGTCGATGATCATTACTATAAAAGACAATAATAATGCTAATAAAGGTTCAGAAAGTTACAAAAAATGATTAATTAATAGTAACTAAAATAAAAAAACTTTAAAAGAAACCTATCAGGTATTTAAAAGCAAGAATAAAAAGAAAAAAATGTTGCTAGATACATGATATAATGGGATCTGGGTCAGCTTCCATTACTGCTGCGCAGTCTGCTAAATATTCTACTGTATCGACACTTCCTGTATGACTAATACACTTATTGTAGCCTGAGGAACCTACTTCATCACAACTGCACAGACTGCTACCTTCTTTATTCTGAGATGACGATGCAACCAACGGTAGTGGACTTTCATTACTGGTCTTCCCAGTGAACTTTGTTGGTGTTTTCGAGCATTTCATTTGTTGGAACAGTAGCCAAACATCAATCTGTATTAAAAAGAGACGAGTCAAGTAGCAAAAAATCTACATGTACAAGAAGTTTTTAAGTTATAAAAAATAAATGACGAGCCAGTGGTTGCAACAAGAGTTAATTCACAAGGTTTTCATATATTTGGCGGTTGTAGGAAAGATAAATTTAAATTTGATTACCTAAATAACATCAAATACCATTTTTGTGAGAGAGTCAACTCTGCCCTGTCCGATTATGCCACGACCAAGATAGAATGTCACATTTTCATAAAAGTTTATAAAACTGTAAGAATCTTGAGCCTTGAGGAGGAGCAACTGAATGTATTGTTGACACCATCAATTTTTTTTCTCTTTGTATTTTGATGTCATTAATCGTATTGCGACAAGTTTATATGGATTCAACGACTAGCAAACAGAAAATGGAGGAAATTTCCTTTAGTGAAGGACTGTGAGCACTAGACCACATAGGTGGTGAAGATTGGTGAGCTTCTGAATGACTGCTATTGGTAGCTAGATGCAAGAAGAAGCTGATGTACTAGTCTTAGCTAACCACCAGCTGCTGTGTAAGATGGTAAGTAGCTACACGCTGGTGCAATACAAAACTACTTTGTTGGTGACTTTTAATGTGCCAGACGTTGATCAGCGAATGATTGCCTTTTGTTTCAAATGTTCATTTGCATAGTTTGTTAATAAATATCTTGAATAGTGCCATTATTAGTCAGTGTTTAGTTAGCCTTCGAAATGAACAGAGCTCTGTTGAATGACTGGATAAACACGGTCTAACACGTATGGAGTTATCAATCCCGTGAACCGAATTGGTCAATTAAATGCTCAACCCGAACAAAGCCAGACTATGGGAACATAGTGATTATGAACCCTCATGCTTATAGGCAAGCAAATTATCTATTTGACCAATACACCACGTAATTAGTCTGGTTGGTGCCATACTTGTACTTCAAGAAGCCAATAGAACTTTCGTCTTCCTCATGTTAATGGACAAAAGCTCAGCAAATAAAAAACAGTGGAAACGATGGCAAAGATTTAAAAGTGTATAGAATCCAAAATATGCTTTATAGAGCTTACAAGTGCTTTTGGTTAGTAGAATTTAAATAATTTTTTTATTTGAAGTGTAATTAAAGATTGCATGAGATTTAATATGACTGATAGGAAATAATGATAGCTGATTGATAATGTTTTATCTTTGTTTCTTCCAAACTCAACGGTAGGTTTCCTTATGCTTTGTTTGTGAATTCTAGTTATTGTCATCATAATAAACATTTATAGAAAAGAAAAATTGCGATTTAATTTGGGACTTCTTTTTACCAGTTATGTTAAAGCTTTACAATTTGATTGTCACAAAAAGCACAAAAAGGTTACCTCACAAACAGCTGTTTTCGTCAATGCATAAGGCAACGCTTTCCACACCGATTCTGACCCCAAATAAAAGTATCACACCAAAAATGTTTCTGTGACAGAGCAGAGTAATCAAGAAATACCGAGAGCACGAATCAGGGGATCAAGATAATCTCTCTTTGTGTATGTGACCCAATGAGAAAATTAAGAAAAAACAATCTTAAAATAACTACCGCCAATAGCACTGGGAGAACTAAAAGAATACCAAGAGCCAGGAGACATCCATATCCCAGTAGCAGTATAAATTGAAGATGAAACACCATTATACATCGGTCATTGATCTCAAAAGGGCTTTAAATTCAATAGAAGTCCGCCTTCATATACTACTGACTGTTTTTTTCCTTTTCAATGCATCATGTAAAATAGGCATATGAAGATAATATAACAGAGCTTACATACATGTATAGGCATCTGCATATTTGTGTTTTGTTACGTTTCATTTTGTTATACTATGTTATGTTGTGTTGCATCATGCTATGTTATTTGACATAATATTATATGCTGCGGGTTGTGTTATGTTGTATGATATGTTACAATAATAAATTATGCAATGTTATATTGTGTATTCTTATGTTAACTTATGTTACATATGTCATGTTGTGTTGTGATGTTACGTTACATATCGTTATGTTACATTACATCACGTTATGGAATGTTGTGTCATGTTTTGTATATTTGTATTTCACTATTTCATAGTGTTGGCTTAAGGCATTATTTGTTCTGTCCTTTACTCAATTTGGAAAGGATTGTCAGAATTTTGTAGAGAAAATATTTAAACTTCAAACGAGGAACAAAAATATGTTTTTAAAACTAATGCTTCGAAACAAATTCAGTGATAAAATAGAGTTTGGAAGGGGATGTTAGATATGCTTGTTTTTACATAGCAGCTGCAAGTAAAGAAGTTAGTGTACTCACCCTGAAGTTTCTGTTGAATATGAAATAAATGATAGGTGTGGAGAAAGCATTAGTCAGTATCAGGGCAGAGAAACAGAGTTCTAGGGCAAATCTAGATTTTGGGTATGAATTAGGTGGAGGCGACATTGTCTGAACAGTAGTGTATAACTTGTAAGGTAGCCATGTGACCACAGTCAGGAAAGCATCCACCACCAACATCAACTGCAGCTGTATAAATAAACAACATTTGTGTAAGGTTTGGTTTTAAAAAATTCTGAATGCAAGATTACTGAAGCAAATTAGTGTAATTTGTTATTCAAGGAAATAAAACGAATCGCACAAATATGTATATGCATATACACAAACCTTATTAATGGAATCGTGTTCTACAACACTGGAAGAACGTCTAATCATGTTGTTTTTCTTTACTGCGCAAAGTCTGATGAAAACGAGACTGTAAGACGTGACGATGATGATCACTGGAACAAAATATTTTGTGATGGATATCCAATGACGATGCTGTGGTTCTACCATATACCCAGGAAAACAGTACGAAGTGTCATACAAGGTTATTACTTCCTCAGAGTAGGCATTGAGTACTTCAAGTCCAATGGCGCACAACCATACCACTGCAACTACAATTAGCTTTTCTTTTCTTCCATACCGAGAAGCTCGAAACGGAAAATAGACAACAACAAATCTTTCTAAACTAATGGCAGCACTGCAGAGAAGGCTGGCTTGTACGGCTGTGTTAGTGAAAAGCATGTAGATGCCACAAATCGTTTCACTATCTGAAAAGAAACTTTCTCGAAGTTGAAACGCAATGCGGGAATACGGAAAAAATGCAGCCATTAAGAAATCAGCTACAGCTAAGTTAATCAGCTGTATTTTCACAGCTTTACTGATGTTTCTGCCGAATCCAATAGCAAAGATGGTGATTACATTCAGTATTACTCCCAAGACACCAGCCAAAGCGAAGCACACTTTGGTGGTTGTAACGTCCAATGCGGTAAAATTAACAGAATCTTCAAAATTAAAAGAAATTTCCTTCGACGATGTGCTTGAGATGTTCATAGCGCTTGTGCTCATTGTGTACTGAATTGATTACAGCATGCAACATTTTTATGCGCCAGAAACATTCATCAATCAAAAGCAAATGCTATTTCATACTTTAATAAGTGCATTGGCAGGCTCCACCGTTTGATTGTTGTATTTCATTTACATACAGTATAAATTAGCTGATTACGATAGCGAAGTACCCAAAACAATCCACAACTGACAGCTGTGATTTTATAATATAAACATGAATTTAATGGTAATGGGATCGAATAGACTAGTTGGAAGTGAGTAATTAATCTAAAAATAGCTTTACAGACTAAATAAAGGATACACTCGTAGGTTAATGTAAACACCTCATTCCGTACTGATGTCATATGTTTGACAGCAAATAAATTATTGATTTTTAAAATCAGACACCGGCGCTTTAGATTTGGATTACGTATAAATTTCACTGCACGCACCCATATGTTTAGAAAACAATATCAACCAACATATATCTACAACTGCAAAGATTAATAGTTCCGACTTCAATTTGATTCAATGCCCTTTATTTGTGTGGTTTGGTTCAACTTCGACTCAATTGTTTTCCACAAGTGTTCATTGATGCTAGGTTGGTCCCTCTTGATACTGCCTTACCTCGTAGAATTCGAATGCATAAATAAATAACCTTTTAGTACTACCAATAGTATTGAGCGTGTTTTTATTGGGAATCAGCACTGATGAAAAAGAAAAAAAATTAAATTTTTTTTAGTAATTAGCCCTGATAATACAGTATGTAGGGATAAAGCTCAACACAATTATGCTAATCTAGCTGATGGTTTGCGTGGATAACATTGGCACGTTGACAAGTTTTTATTTCAAAAGAATAAATGTCAAAACTGCATGAGGATAAACATGCCCCTTAGCATTTATCGACTTGACAACAGATTTAGCTATAGCTATAAACAGATTTTTGGCTACAGCTGCCAAAAGGTGGTATCTATTTTCATCCTTTTTCACCTATTCAAAAAGGTTTACGTTCAGACCAAAGGGTTCACTCTCGTAGCAATCTACTTGCTCTTGAATGAGGTGACAAACTTTTTAAATGGGACTGACAGAGGGCGGATAATTTTTGGTAGGGCTCTTCATGAACGGCTCCAAATAAAGACTCCATCACTGTACACACTCCAAAGTAAACATGAACTAATAAGTGCTTACATTTGCTTGCGTTTTATGCAATAAGCAAGCAACTCGTTAATCTGCATTATCCAATAACAGGTAACTGGTTTAAGCCATGTAGTGTTGTTTTAAATAGAAGGTTGTTGGCTGGTTACTGATCATTGGAGCATAAAACAACAGGTTTCATACTTTTTCACAGCTGGTGCAGCTTGTTGATCTAAGTCGTATCCTCATGCGGCTACAGCAGCTGTATTAGAGTCTAACATGGAAGAGAAAGTGTGATTATCATCTGTGACAACATCATGGCAAATTTCTTCATCAACAGCCCGATCAACAATACACCGGAATAAAACGTCCTTCTCATCTGAGATACCCAACCTAACCAACTCTTTAAACCTTGAATTTGTAGCCGAACATGGTAGTGAGCTTAAACTTTGGTCGCCATTTTACCTCGAAGATGAACCACCACTTTTTCAACAAGTTTTGGTTTGGCATAAGTTATAGTTGGTAGAAATTAGTTGGAGGGTATCTGCCCTATCAAGCTTTCTCACCTAGACCGCTGTGTTCCTGTGCGGGTAGCCATTTTTCAAGCCCCTAACTCTATCAACGAAAGCCACTTGGTCCTGTCTTCAGTGTCGACATCTCGTAAGCCCCAACACCTCATGTTTGACTTTATAGTGTCTTTCCATCTTTGCTTGGGTCTACCTCGTTTGCTCTATCAGGCATCTGCTCTAAAATGGACCTACTCATAAACTGGTCAACTACTTCAAAAAACTGGTAGCATTTTCTTGACAGCCCTTGGATTTTTGTGTGGTAAAGACAAGTTTATGCAAATACACCGCTATAATTGTAACGAAACTCATAACAGAAAACACAGACAATCAAAAAAAGATATTTCTTGTTGATAAAAGACTAACTAATTTTGAAACTGTCTTAGCAATGCTAAAATGAAAGTAAAAGGCTTCCTCACATCATAGTTGTTTTGTATCATAGAATTGAGTACTTTATTTAATCATTTCGTTTGTTATCAAAGATTTTGTGGGTTGATTTTATGCTTTGTTGTCTGTTCAGTAGTTTTAATATCTGTCAATAAATTTCTGAAAATGAAATATCATTTCGCAGAAATTTTCCAATCAATCGAAAATTGCAATCAAGGCAAATTATAATGTTTGTTAAAGATTATTTGTTTTATGGTAATTTGATAGCTATCAGATAGAGTGTAGTCTATAAAGAGTGAGTAGCAAAGAGATATGTGTACCAAAGAGAATATGTCAGCTTCGGTTTCTGGTTAATCTAATGCTGAAAAGTTTATGATCATGTCATGTAAAGTTTTATCCTGCAGCAAGAGTTGATACATTTCTAAGCAAATTGAGAAAATCCCATTTGATATACTGTTGTATATACGCTGCTCAGCCTTTTATCCATTTTTACCTACAACTTATAAGTACCCTGTTTGGTATAACTAAATGGTTGTATAAGGGATCAAATATTTGCATCACACAGTGACCTTAGTCATATGATATGTTTAGTATACCTGTGCAGTGTGCTGGGGGTCCCAACCACCAAAATTTATCACTATGACCAAACAAGTAAAATTTCTGACACATTTGTTGGCCTGAGGTAGCAGCTAAAAACTGCTACAGTACATTGCTGCCATTTTTAACTGGGAGGGTTTCTCAACTGCAAAATCTTTCATGGTAACTGTAATGGTTAGCTGTTTATACTATTTTTTTGTTTTAACCTTAACAATCGTGTGGATTGAAAAAATAACATATTGTGGAATGAAATTACATACATTGTTGTGGATTTTAATGTTGCCTACTTCTGCGCACACACTGTACATACATTCTGACATCCTCATATTAGCCATTAAACAGCTAGGGTGGTTGGAATCAATGATACCGAATTGACCGACCCTGCGTGTGAGTCAATACCGACCTTGTATGGAGCAGTACCGACCCTGTATAGAGCAATACCGACCTGGTATGAGTCATTACCGACCTTGCAGGGCCGGCAGGAAGTGACTCAGCATAGGCTGAGAGTTGGAAAGTACCCTGGGGGAAGGGGGGAGCCATATCCAGGAGTTAACCACCAGTAAACCAGATGAAAGAACTAGAACAGACGCTAGTAAAGGCCAAAGACCAGAAACTGGAAGTAGCTAGAGCTTTGATTGGCTCAGTAGCTTGTGACTCCACCTACCCCTACAAGGTGCCATATCTATTTAACCATATATCATTCATCTGATTTGTTTTCTATTCATATTTGTTTGTTCATTCATCTATTGTGCTTTATTCTTGTATGATTGGTTACTATTTATAATTACTTCCTGTAACTTGCCTGTAAAAGGCAGAACTGGTGCTTTGTTAGATCAGTTGTAACGTGCCTTTTACTAACTCGCTTTCTTCTGGTGGAATAAATGCATAGATACTCAACAGTGTAGTGGATTTTGGGGCGTAAAATCACTAGCTGAGGTTTGTAGCTTGCTGAGACCAATTGTTAGATTAACCGGTTACAACAACAGGGTCGGTAAGATGCCGAATGTATATCAAATAGAGTATTGCCACTCTGCAACCAATTGTGAGCCCTCGGCTCAGACGCCTATCTCAAAGTAGTTGAGTCCACATGCCTTTATTCAACCAGAATAAAACTAGTTAGTAAGAAATCCCCATTACAACTGACTGTTATGGCCAAAGTTCTGCCTTTTATAGGCAGTGCACAAGAACAATCATCCAATTATCATGCAATATCACAATATACACCAATGAGAGTAAATATATAAATACATAGCAAGTAAGATTACAGTAAAGGGCTTAAAAGGAATAGGCGCCCTGTGGTAATAGGCGGAGTCATAGGCTCTTTAACCAATCAAATCTAGTCTCTGGGTCCTAGGTCTTTCCAGCTCTTGATCCAGCATCTTTGGTAAGGGGTAAGGGTGGCTACTTCCGGCAGATGGCTCTTAGGTCCTCCCAGGCTACTTTTAAGATCTCAGGCTCTGCTGACTCACTTCCTGCCGGCCCAGTGAGGTCGGTATGGGTGCACACAGGGTCGGTATAGGTGGTACACAGGTTCGGTATGGGTGTACACCGGGTCGGTATAGGAATAAATACAGTCACCATCCACTTGGTTAGTAATTACTAGGTATCCTGGCTATCCAATGGCTATTGTAGTGAAGCCAGGATGTAATACTGGTTGTGCGCTGAGGATGTGTACGCTAAAATCCACCACAACAGCACTGAGTTATGCGTCTGAGCCGAGGGCTCCTTACTAGGCATAGAGTTAGAAGTTGTACTCTTCTACACATCTCTCGGTATCATTCCGGCTTGTTGTTGTCGTAGGATAAAAGGCAGCTGGTGGCAGCATACCTGCCGGATTGCTACAGACTCTAGTTAGTGGCTTTGAACCCCCAAAATCCACTACAATATTTTAGATCAAAGAAAATCTGAACCTCAATTACTTTATACAGTAAGAGTATGGTAAAACTGTGAAACATCAATACGCATAGTTTGTATTTGTTCTTGCCAACATGGTAGAATTAATTTTGCTTCCTTCAATCAAGGATTACTGTAGTTACAACTGACTAGTAATAACTGAAAATGGAAATGTTCCGGTGATGTTCTAATTTTTTATCTGGGTAAACCTGAGCTCTTCTATGATTACTTTTCACTTAAAAAATTATTAATTCATACATTCTTATCTAGCATTCAATTGTTTTATTTAATGTATGTAAATGTAGGTAAAGTTAATGCTGACCCTTAAAAAACCTACCAAAAAGAGGGCACTTTCAACCGATATAATAGAGGCAATGCTGTGAATGGCCATACTGTTTTGCTCAAACAGAACCAGATGAACACTGTGAACAATATGGAGTTCGTCTAATGGAAACTTTGAACATTCATAGTATTGCTCTCTATAACAAGAGAGCATATGATGAGTCTTCAGGCTAGCTAGTGTGTGTTTTTGGTCTTTCAACTTTTTATTGATAAATTTTGGTAGCCATACTTTCATTGCCAGACAGTGCAAGTTAGTAGCATATAGTAACCGTCACCAACCCTACCCCTCCCCCTCGAAGATCCCTTTACCTTCCTTTTGCCCCTTGAGATTCATTACTCCCTTATCCCCCAGTGATGATAGTCACTTCAGACTTTATGTAAACCCATACAGGTGGAGGCAAATATCCAGAGATTTTTATCGTAATGAGCCTTTTTTATTGAACTACAGATAAAAATTCAGGTTTTAACAACCTGAAATAATGTGATTTGACTTTCATTGTAACATGCCAATGACCCCAATTAGTTTCTAGGTACTGTAACCTGAGTGTAAAGTAAAGGAGTTTTTGGCTTGGTGTACTTACTGCCAAGTGATATTGGTACTGAACCAACACTACTAATGTACATGCATCTGTATAACAGTGATATACAACTGTAATCGAATTTGGTGTTTATTTGTTAGTGAAAGTATTATTCTAAAGGACGTACGTGATATCTGAAAATCTGATTTTAGTTTAAGAAAACAAATTCCAGTCAAGCACAACTTCTGATTGCCATTTTCTATATTATTTTACTTATTAGCATGTTTCCCTGTTGACTATCTGATTTCATCTACTGAGCGAGTGTGGGAGATTTGTGTGATTAGTAGTGACCCCAAATCTCTCCCCCTCAGTTCCCCTGACCTTGTACCCCTTGTTACTCCTAAAGAGTGTTGTTAGAACTTTATGGATTTGATTTGACTGGCGATTTTCTTAAAGAAGGATTTCACTCTATGAAAAATGGCACAACAAGTGTGGAAATTCGTTTTAGCGCTGACACACCTGATGGATTATCCCTGGTAGCATACTTTGTAAAAGATGGTGTGTTGGAGATGGACAGCATTCTTCAATTAACTATCGCGGGAGACGCAGTGCTTTAAACAGAAAGTTAGAGATGAATACCATACAAATTCGTTCCATCTTATCTTCAGACGTTTTATGTCAAAGCGTAGGGATTCACGTTGGAGCTAAAGATCAGTTTTGGAAGCAAATTTGCAATTTTCCAACAGGATGTTTCGTATTCAACACCCATTATTCTCACCAACCTGGAGAGCATTGGTTGGCTGTGTACGCTAATGATTCAGAGGTAGATGTTTTCGACTCGTTTGGACGTTCTGTTTCCTTTTACCCAGATGTAAATGAAATACTAAGTATTCATGGAGGATATGAAACAATACAAAGTAATGAAACACAGCTACAACATTTTTTGTCAACTGTATGTGGCGATTATTGTGTATACTTTTGTTTACTGAGAAGTAGAGGGTGGAGTTTGGATGAAATTGTTAGAAGTTTACGAGATATAGGAGATAGTGAGATGAGAGATCACTCAATACGGAGATTTATCATACAGTCTTATCCTAACTTCAAGTTCATACAAGATAATGCAGTAGAAGGAATAGATTGAGTGCATATACAAGGAACTAATTTACTAAGTAAATTGTTAAAATAAATTATTATAATTGAATTTTGTTCGTTATAACAAATAAAATGAATAAAATACAACTTATCTCAGTATTTGTGCTAAACACTACAGAATCTATAAAAACTATTATTTTGTAATGTTCCAAGCTAATGTTGAGAAATTGTTCTCTAGCAAGATGTAAATAAGATCTTCTCATTTTCTTCCTCAGGAGCGCTCTTTAGTTATATCTAAAAGACATAGTAACTAATGACTCTATCATACATAGTTATATGAATTAATTTAACAAAAATACTTTGGAACCTACTTTAAATAGATTTAAATAGATATGAAACTTACCATCATAGAAGACGAGACTTGTCCTTTGTGTTATCGATTAAGGTTTCAATGTGCTGTTCTGGACAATTCTCTTTTTCATTTTCATCAAAGTAGGAAAGAAAGGTGTGTTGCAGCAAAGTATCAAACAGTTCGGAGGCTTGAATGAAAGGTTGGAAAGCCGAGAGTAGAATGACATCGTAGGAAATCGTGTTGTTTGTAGTTTGGCTTAGTCCTTTGAATACGATTACACCGCTTTTTTTCCGACACCACAGATGAAGCTATTTGAGCAGGGATGTTAATATCTCCAATCAATAGCTCTACATTCACCATGCATCTGTAATTAGCCACTAGAGTATCGGCAGTCTTGTTCCAACGAGTATCACATTTTCTTAGCATTCCAGGATTCTCATAAGCTATAACACTTCCTGCTGGAAAATCGTGTAGGTGAGCAACACTGAAATAAGCCTGTATTTGTCTCATACTGTTGCCGTATAATGAATTGAATGGATCATTGATCTTTCGATTACATCCTTGACAATCAGCGGAACGAAAAATCGCATCTCCTGTCTTTCCTTCTCCCATATAAATTAAAACAATTGGACGTGTTTGCTTAGCTATATTAACAAGCAGTCCTATTTTGGTTGAAACATCACTCTTCACTCGAGTTCTCTTTTTATCCTTTCGATAGTTGTAAATGATGGCACACTTTGATTCATCACAAAATTCAACAGACAACACCTCCATAACTGTTGGTATTGGTAGTTCGCAGATTTCCAAGGATTCTTCAAGTTTTTCTAGACTATCTGGAGAGAGAGAGAGAGTTTATTTACCCGGCGCTCTTGTAGGTGAGAGTGGTTAGTTCATTACCTCTGGCATCTTGAAAGGGTATTCTGGTGTGACGAAAAAGCGTGTCGTCTCCAACATCCGTCAAAACTAGTTTTTTGCACTTCGAGCCAGTTTCAATATCATCTTTTGTCAAATCAATGAAAGGTCGTTTCCTCACAGAAGTTATTTTTGAAGAAAGCTTGTTAGTAGGAGATGTGACTGAAGTAAAATCTTGTTGGGATTCCGGTTCATCAACTACCAATTGACTTTCTGGCATATGAAAGATAGGAGAAGGTGATGGGGAAAGGGTTTGCTGGGATCCTGCTTCTTCATTCATCGGTTCACTTCCTTCGTCTTGAGTATTCATTCTGAAAAAACAAAGATTTTGTTTAATTTTTTGTAATTAATTTTAAAGATCATAAAGACCATAAACCTTCAGCTAGTTGTGTTAGCTAACAGAAAATAAATGTTTTTACTCTTACCTTTATGAAGAGGGTGAGCTCCTAGTAGTTGCAATGGAAGGTTTAGTAGATGTTGCTTCTCCGCTAGCTGTTGTAGAACTGGATGCTTTCTGTGTGAAAACAGTGGCTCTTAAATAGCTAAAGTTGCACTGATTAAACCCTATGAATACCATCTCGTGTCAACCTCTCTGAATCAGCATTTTTTCACGCGAATACAAACCAATGCTTTCGCGGGAATAAATAATTTATTTTATTGCCAACAAAAAACAATGCTTTTGTGGGAATAAAACAATTATTTTCACGCGAATGAAAACCGTTGTTTTCGCGGGAATAAAAAAATTATTTTCACGTAAATAAAAAACAATGCTTTTGCGGGAATAAAACAATTGTTTTCATGCGAAGGAAAACCGTTGTTTTGCGGGAATACAAAAAATTATTTCCACGCGAATACAAACCAATGCTTTCGCGGGAATAAATAATTTATTTTCACACAAATACAAACCAATGCTTTCGCGGGAATAAAAGAATTATTTTCACGCGAATAAAAACCAACGCTTTCGCGGGAATAAAACAATTATTTTCACGCGAATAGAAACCGATGTTTCCGCGGGAATAAAAAAAAAATTTTTTCACGTGAATAAAAACCGTTGCTTTCGCGGGAATAAATACTTTATTTTCACGCGAATAAAAACCAATGCTTTCGCGGGAATAAAACAATTATTTTCACGCGAATAGAAACCGATGTTTCCGCGGGAATAAAACATTTATTTTCACGCGAATAGAAACCAATGTTTTCGCGGGAATAAAAAAATTATTTTCACGCGAATAAAAACAGATGTTTTCGCGGGAATAAAAAGTTTATTTTCACGCGAATAAAAACCAATGCTTTCGCGGGAATAAATAATTTATTTTCACGCGAATACAAACCAATGCTTTCACGGGAATAAAACAATTATTTTCACGCGAATAAAAACCGTTGTTTTCGCGGGAATAAAAATTTATTTTCACGCAAATAAAAACCAATGCTTTCGCGGGAATCAATAATTTGTTTCCACGCGAATAAAAAACAATGTCTTTGCGGGAATGAAACATTTATTTTCACGCGAATAAAAAACAATGTTAGGCGGGAATAAAATAATTATTTTCACGCAAATAAAACAGGAATATTTCACGCAAATAACACTATTTTGATAGGGTTTTCGCGTGAGTGTTTTTAATGGTTATAAGCTAAATGAGTAGGTGTGGCTTATAGTATATAAGAACAGCTCTCTCTGCATAGAAAACATTCTCTCCAGCAATAACCTCAGGAGCATCAACTACTACAGCTGATTTCTTGGTGATAAGGTAAGAATTGATAGAAAAACTATTTATAATGGAAATTAAAATGTAATTATTTTACAACACTGTTTAATCATCCTATACTAATACATAACATTTTATTTTAGTTCATTATGAGTTCAAAAAGATATACAATAAAAGACTACCTCCCGAAGATATATCATAGCTATATTAAAGAAAATGTCGAAGTACAGGAAAAGGCTGGATATTGCTTGACATTACAAGCTATATTATTATGTATGACACAGCATTTGCTAACTGTAGCTTCTTTATGTGGAGAATATTCACCGGTACAATACCGACCATACACTACACATAAATACATTGACAATCCAGTAGAAGTATTTAAGCTCATGACTGAAAACAATTTTCAAACAGTTGTAAAAATGTCAAAAACTGTCAGTATTAATGATTACTTAAAGAAAATTCAAAGAAAGGTGTGGAATAAAGAGCTCACTCAAAAATTAATTTCAATACAATGGACTAATGAATTATTATATCCTTTTCAATCAGATATATGTAGATACATACAAACGGATGAACATCTCTCATCATCCATTTTTTCATTCGAAATGATAATGGAACTGTTTCAAGTTCGTAATATTTAATATGTACTCTTTATGTATCCCTACTTATTATGCAATAAATGTATATAATCAGATATTGATTCATTTTTAATCAATGTATTTCTTCAATGTAGATATATTTCCTCTCTCTTCTCTCCTCTTTTTCTCTCTCCGTTCTCTCTCAAGATACCATATGAGTAGTAATATATGAGCAGATCTCCCTACCAAGTGTTTTTTTGTGGGGTCATAATCTGGGGTGATGCAATGGGTTACGGCGTTGGATGGATTCGCCGAGTTTATATTGTGTTTTATTTGAGGGGTACTTGAGTGGCATTTGAGCGGCATTTAAGTGGCATTCGAGTTTTGATTATTATTTTACTTAATTTGAACTTATATGGTATATACATTTTGAATGTATGGCATTTAAGTTTTGATAATTTCTTTTCATAACTCGAGCTCATATAGCATCTTGAGAGAGAGGAGAGAGGAGATGTATCTACCTTGAATAAATTCATTGATTAAAAGCGAATCAATGTATGGCTATATACATTTATTACATAATAAGCAGGGGTAAAATCTCCTCATATAATATAGCTAGATACATAATTCGAACTCATATATACATTGAATGCTATAAAATATATCAGATGATAAAGTTAAATATTCATCTATTCTTTATCGATATTTATAAGGATGATGAAAGATTTTTTGTATTTTATATACATATATATATATATATAGTTATAGTAACTGTGGTAAAAGAAGTCTATTATGAAGGTTTTTATTTAAGCCAAAGTAGGCTCGGTAGATACTCCATCAGAACACACTCGTCTTTTAGCATAAAAATATGTGAGACCTCGTTTTATTTGGTTGTATGTCAACATTTTTTGATCCTTTACTACAAATCCTCGATTTTTACCCATAAACGACTTTTTTGTGTTCAATACATTTAGATAACTGTCTTTGTTCAATTGATTAATTCGTTTGTTCAAACCTTTTGAGCTAAACTTGTTTCCTTTTTCTCCCCAGCAGTAATAGGATTTAGAGTTAAGTGCAACAATTCCATCTCCGGTAAATTCCTCTTTAAACAGCCCAGGTGTTCTTTTTCCGTGTTTTAGTACTTTTTCACAACAGTCTTGCGTGCTCCATTCTAAACCCATTGTTTTGGTTCTTAAAAACTCATCCCTATGTTTGTCACAGTATGGGCGTGGAAACCAATCACCATATTCATTGTAAAACTCTTTTTTCATACTTGGTTTTACCAGTGTTTCTAATGTTCCGCTCAACGCCATGTATGCGCTATCTGTATCCATTTCAACATATTGGAAATCACTTCTGTCAATATATCTATAAATAAAAAGTTTGTTTCGATTTCAATTATTTGGAAGTTTTACTTACTTACACATAATAATGGTAGGGAATTAGGTTTCACTTACTTATCCATAAAGTCGTAGTAAAACTGTAGCATTCTCAGTTTAGCATACTGTAGCACGGAGAAACCCAAGTGTACTGGAACATTCATAGTTAGCTGAAATGATGGTGATACTGATTAGCAAAGTAAACTTGTGGAATATAAATTTTGAATTGCAAAATAATTGTTTTAAAACTTACTAGCTGTTTACAGGTTATGATTTCATAAAAATCATCTGCTATCTCTTCCATGGCGATAAATTTGTTTCCTCTGATACGAAATGAAGCTTTTCTGGCGCCTTCGATGAACTTGATGGTGGTATGTTTTTCTTTATCAGTGATTGTTTTTCCATAAGCAGCATTTCCTACCAACTTGCTAGTAGTAGCGAGTAATTCTTGACTAGGGTCTGCATCTCCCATTCTCCTAGCGTCTGAAACCGATGTTCCAAAAGCTTCAAAAGCTTTTCTAGGAATATATTCTATTAGCTGATAAACTTTGGTGACTTTCAATCCTTGTTTCAAGTACCATTTCAACAAAGGACTCATTAGCAATATCTTATCTCCGTACATACTTCCAACTAATGAGCGTTGAGGAGTCTTTAAAAACCCTTCGGCTTCAGCAAAGACTTTCATTTCATCGCTCAAGTGTTCTCTGGTTAACATCGTATTTTTAAAAATCGGAGGCATTTCGGAGAACTTTTCTTCCTCTTCCTCAGGAACTTCGATGTCACATTCAACAAATCCGAAGAATTCTTCTGATTGAACTCTCTCCAACACTTCTTCTTGATTCAGCTTTTTTTCAAGTATTTTAGGGTAGAAAGAATTGTAAAACGTGTTGACAAATTTTTGTAAATTTGTATGAGTTTTTACACGCTTCATCCAGTCACACTCCCAAATCGAGATTACAGTGTAACCTAATGCTCGAAGATATTCTTCATTTTCCATCGTAGTTTTAAACAGATTTGCTTTTGATTTTCTTCCAGTAGCTTGAAGCTCTTGTTCTTTAGCGTTGTTATAAGAGCAGTCGTGTCCATGCCAAAAACATCCGTGGAATTGAAAGACATGGCGAGTTTCAACACAGAAACCATCAACTGGTAATCCTCGCTGTCCGAGAGTAACTTCTCCTCCATTGAGCTGATGTCTGATATTGATTTTTTTTGAGAACATTTGGAACTGTAACCAGCTATGAGCTATCTTGCTAAATTTTACTGGTTCAGCGACAAAGGAGTTTTCGATTTTTCTTCTTCGAGGATAGCCAGTAGGCATTGATTGCATCATACACCATAAATAGAGCGCATTTGCATCAACTCCATAGATTCTATCACAAATCTTTGCTTCTTTTCCCAACCAATGTTCTCTAATTTTAGTTATACCTTTTTCGTGATATCTATGCATCACTAGACTTGGTCCACCAACTATATTTTTCTTTATTAGAGGATAAAGTTCTGCATTGCAGTTGTCAAGCAGACAAATTGGGAGAGTCTGACGAAAGGAGTTACCAAGTTCATCAAAATTCAAGTATGTAGAGAGGTATGGAGGGGGTGGTTGAGGTGCTTTGTTAAACATCCATCGAATCGCTAATCCTGGTAAAGATATACCATCTTTTAACATATCAATCCCATGCTCTCTGTAGATTGATCTTTGTCTTTCCAACGCTTGAACAAATGGTTTTACATCCAAGTTGTTGTACCATTTTAAAAAATCCCTCATTGTCTTCATGTCGTTATTTTTCCATGCTTCTTGACAAATTATGTACTCTTCTTCACTGATATTCTTTTGTTTTAAAGAACTGTAAAAAGCTTCTCTTGGAGGTAGATGTTCTTGATTAAGTTGTTCCAAGCCTTTCATCCATTCATAAGGAAAAAATCCTTTTCCGGCTTCACATTTGTATGCTTTGAGATACATTTCATAGCTATATCCAGGAGCGATGAAGTTTGTACAATCTAAAAACAAAAAAGATCCTATTCCGATAACAGGCATCTTGGTTCCTTTTTTTATAACAAAATCAAAATCTGTGTCGGAGACATCTTTCAATTTTTGAAGCAGTTTTCCTTTCATCACATTGACATCATAAGTCTGTGAATTGAAACCTAGAATAGGGAGTTTTTTCATATAGCTGTACAAATCATCCAGAACTTTTTCAGCTCCTGTTCTACGTCTGAAACGATTTTTTTCAAAATCACTACGAAACTTTTCTTCAGCTTCTTCCAGTCGTTGTAATTCACCTTCTATCTGTTTTATGATTCGCGAAAATTGTTTTTCCAATCGGCTATATGATTCTTCACTAATATCATCCAAGTATTCAATGAACTTTCCAACGCATTCATCATCATCCCCATTATTGACAATACAACGCGGGTTGTTGAAGCCTGGTACATTTGAACAAATTGAAATACTTAAAAGTTTATGCTCATTCGTGTAAATGGTTGTGTCTGTATCTCGAACTTTTTCGCAATTAGGTAACAAACACTCTATGTCAAATGTTGCAAAAAATGGATAGTATCTCAAGGAATCATCTGACCCGATATCTATCCCGAATTGAACCTTCAGTTTGTCGAATATTGTAGCAGTAGGACTGTATTGCCCTCCAGAAAACTGCATAGTTGTTGCCTCTGAGATTGAACATCTGTGTCTTTTCAGATTCCCCAATCTATCATAACAAGTAGAACAGGTTGGACATCTGTAGGCTTTGACATATCCTTCCAAGTTTGTAATAAGACTGAAGTGATTGATATAAAGATCCAAATATAGATTCTCCTTATAACTGGAGTTTGAATTCCAAATAACTGTTGAAGTCATATCATCATTTAAAGAAAACACTGTTATCTTCAGTTGAAATGCTCGCTCCAAAAGCAATAAATCAGCTTCTGTCACTCCTTTCCCATCACACCTTTTACCACTATCACCATAGATGAAACTATGATATTGTTGTTGGTACTCCTTCACCTCCTTAATTATCGGATCTTTTGCAATTCCACCGTTTTTTTGTAGTTCTTTGTGTAATGCTAGACATCTAAAAAAACAAAGATTGTCAGTAATTCGTTTTCCTTTTGTGTTTTTTAACATGGTTCGTATGTGTCTGTTGTTAAGGAGGTGAGAGGGTAAATGCTCTGGTGGTGATCCAACTTTTCCCATTCCGAGTAGTTTGTAGAAATAAAACGAAATGTTTGTGATCAGCATCAATCTCCAAGTCGTATTTGGTCTCCGTCTCAAGCTATTTGTACGATGATCAGTCTCCATAACATCAACAAAGAAGTCATCAAGATCTCCTTCAGTTTCAATCAGTTTAGCTTTTGGATATACAGTAGCATTGTTTGATGATGAGTGAAAGTATCGGAGTTCACCATCATTTTTATTTTCTAGTATACAACCTACGCTACAGTTGACTTTTGCTCTCGAGCTCAATTGTCTCCAAACTTTTTTTAGCAATTCTAACACTCTTGAATCATGATAGTCATTTTGGTAGGTATCAGCTTGGTCTCTTGGAATCCCATCCCAAAGTCTTACATTTAAAAGTTCTATGACTTTTCCAGCTCTATGTTTCGTTTTCATAGCTCCCCAATATCTAGCTATCAAATCATCCCATTCTTCATCTTGAAAAGTTGGAGCTGTGCTATCATCAACAATACCTAGGGTTGATGCTCGGGTAGGTCTTTCAAAATTTAAATCTTCCATTTCTTCTTCTTGTTCTTCCTCTTGTGCTTCTTCCTCTTCTTCTTCTTCTTCTTCTTCATTTTCTATCATTGGATCATTCTCATTTTCTTCAACTATCTCCTCCGCAACCGGCTCTATATCTTGAGCTATTATGCTAGTCTTTGGTGGTGAAGGCTCAGCACCAAATCCTATTTGATTGATTGTTTCATCGGGTAAACGAAAACAAATGAGATTTTCTTCTAACCATTTCCAATTGGGGGAAATTTCAGGGTTTTTTTCTTCTACATTCTCCTCCCGATAATTTAAACTTTGTCTACAATAGAAATGTTAACACATAATAGTTGTTCTATAAAACATTCACATACATTTTATATAAAATGTAACAGAAGAAAAAATGACTTAAACACCATTATCAATTAATTTTTAAAATGGAATTAGGAAAAAAGACTCAAACATTATTATTAGTTAAGTTTTTAAAAACTTACTGTGTACTATGACATGAATTCCCAACTCCCTCTTTTACATTAATTCTCTGATATTCTGAGTCCTGTCTACAATAAAGAGATAACGCATTATTTTTGCTGATTCATGAGATGAGTATAAGAAAAAAGCAAAAAACTACTCTACTAATGTTATTAATTTATGATTTTAAAAACTTACTGCTTATCAAAGGCTATTGTATTTTCAGTAGTTGCTGAAACTTGAAAAGTCGAAGGTTTGTCTTGAAAAGCATTTTCAAGTTCCATCTCCATTTCATTTTCATATTCAGCATTGCATTCATCATTCATGTATTCATTATCAGCGTTTGAAAAACCGATATCATTTTGATTTTTCATGAGCCATTCCCATTCCTTATGTATGTCTACATCAGTATCATCCTCTTCTGTTTCCATAGCACTATAATAACAATAAAATCATTACTTCTTAATAGAAGTGACAATAGCACATAAAAAGGTAAGTTAAATGTCTCAGCTAATAAATTTTACCTTGTGAATAAAACTCCTAGTAGTCAGTTGGTATATTATATAGTAGATGTTGAGGCTTCAGTTACTGTTGTTAGAACGAGTGATTTATTATGTGAAAGCATTACTTTTTAAGTAGACAAAAACTTAAGTGAGATAATTAAGGCGGATAATTAAGTCTTAGCTTCAATGAAAATTTTCAAATTCACACAGAAAAACTTTTAATAGTCAGTGGATGTAGTAGTAGATGTTGCTCCTCCGATCACTGTTGTAGAACTGGATGCTTTCTGTGTGAAAACAGTGGCTCTTAAATAGCTAAAGTTGCACTGGTTGAACTCTATGAATACCAACCTTCTTTATAATATAACTATGAATCAGAATTTTGTCCACGCGAAAACCAATGCTTTCGCGGGAATAAATAATTTATTTTCACGCGAATAGAAACTGTTGCTTTCGCGGGAATACAAATTTTATTTTCACGCGGATACAAACCAATGTTTTCGCGGGAATAAATAGTTTATTTTCACACGAATGGAAATAGTTGTTTTCGCGGGAATAAATAATTTATTTTCACGCGGATAGAAACTGTTGCTTTCGCGGGAATACAAATTTTATTTTCCCGCGAATACAAACCAATGCTTTCGCGGGAATAAAGACTTTATTTTCACGCGAATGGAAATAGTTGTTTTCGCGGGAATACAAATTTTATTTTCACGCGAATACAAACCAATGCTTTCGCGGGAATAAATACTTTTATTTTCACGCGAATGGAAACCGTTGTTTTCGCGGGAATAAATAATTTATTTTCACGCGAATACAAACTGTTGCTTTCGCGGGAATACAAATTTTATTTTCACGCGGATACAAACCAATGCTTTCGCGGGAATAAAAACTTTATTTTCACGCGAATGGAAACAGTTGTTTTCGCGGGAATAAATAATTTATTTTCACGCGAATAGAAACTGTTGCTTTCGCGGGAATACAAATTTTATTTTCACGCGGATACAAACCAATGTTTTCGCGGGAATAAAGACTTTATTTTCACGCGAATGGAAATAGTTGTTTTCGCGGGAATACAAATTTTATTTTCACGCGGATACAAACCAATGCTTTCGCGGGAATAAAAACTTTATTTTCACGCGAATGGAAACAGTTGTTTTCGCGGGAATAAATAATTTATTTTCACGCGAATAGAAACTGTTGCTTTCGCGGGAATACAAATTTTATTTTCACGCGGATACAAACCAATGCTTTCGCGGGAATAAATACTTTATTTTCACGCGAATGGAAACTGTTGTTTTCGCGGGAATAAATACTTTCATGCAAAAGCATTGGTTTGTATCCGCGTGAAAATAAAATTTGTATTCCCGCGAAAGCAACAGTTTGTATTCGCGTGAAAATAAATTATTTATTCCCGCGAAAACAACTGTTTCCATTCGCGTGAAAATAAAGTCTCTATTCCCGCGAAAGCATTGGATTGTATCCGCGTGAAAATAAAATTTGTATTCCCGCGAAAGCAACAGTTTCTATTCGCGTGAAAAAAATTTATTTATTCTCGCTAAAACAACTATTTCCATTCGCGTGAAAATAAAAGTCTTTATTCCCGCGAAAACATTGGTTTGTATCCGCGTGAAAATAAAATTTGTATTCCCGCGAAAGCAACAGTTTCTATTCGCGTGAAAATAAAGTCTTTATTCCCGCGAAAGCATTGGTTTGTATCCGCGTGAAAATAAAATTTGTATTCCCGCGAAAGCAACAGTTTCTATCCGCGTGAAAATAAATTATTTATTCCCGCGAAAACAACTATTTCCATTCGTGTGAAAATAAACTATTTATTCCCGCGAAAACATTGGTTTGTATCCGCGTGAAAATAAAATTTGTATTCCCGCGAAAGCAACAGTTTCTATTCGCGTGAAAATAAATTATTTATTCCCGCGAAAGCATTGGTTTTCGCGTGGACAAAATTCTGATTCATAGTTATATTATAAAGAAGGTTGGTATTCATAGAGTTCAACCAGTGCAACTTTAGCTATTTAAGAGCCACTGTTTTCACACAGAAAGCATCCAGTTCTACAACAGTGATCGGAGGAGCAACATCTACTACACTTTCCATTGCAACTACTAGAAACTTTCTCTTTATAAAAGGTAAAATTTAAAACTTATTATTCCCTACCTAACAAAGATCAAAATTAGTTTAGCTATAATGTAAAGTATGAAATAAATAATCTTTCAGTTCCACATGAAAAGCTGAATTATATGTTATTTCTTTCTTTTTTAGAACACTATGGAGGATTTTTCTGCTTCTTACACGAATTTAAAGCCAATCGAAAACAAACAAAAAACGTTCAAAACACCCAAAAGAAAAAACTCTAACTCTGTCACAAAAGAAGCAGCGATAAAGAAACGAGCTCTTCCAAAACTGGTTTTACCCACAACATCAAACAATATGGAACAAAAACAATTGCTCACTGATGCTGACAGAGCTCTCAATATGGCCAAATCTCTCCAAAAATGGAAGGCATGTGATTTGAAAAAGATTGGAGGGTTTCTTACACTAGCATCACTTCCTGTTCCATCAGTTTTGCAAATCGTTTCTATTGAGCAGAGTACTGGTGCATACGGAAACTACTACATTCTCACTTATCTTGATAATTCAACTGGAGCGAATTTTCAGAAAGTCGTTTGTCCAAGTAGAGTAGTTGAAAGCTTCAATGTTGATAACTACCCATTACCTTTCAACATTTTGTACTTGGGTGAGATGGAAAACTCAAAAAAACCAGAGACTACTTACTACAATGTCAAACGTATCAGTACAAAACGATTAACCACAATGGAAGCTACTGCTGAAGCTGAAAAACTGAGAAAAATGAGTGAAGAAGAACTCAAACTCGCTTACGACATCGAGTATCTCAGTAATTTCAAAGATTGTTCCATTTTTGCTTACATCGAAGTTGTAGAAAGATTCATTCCTTTCCGATTCAATGGAGAAGAATCCATTGTAAATTGCATTCGCTATGTCACTGAAAAGAATGGAAAAAGAGAGACGAGAACGCTTTTACTACCAATCAGATATAACGAGGAAGCTAAAAGATGTGCACCTGGTGTGATGATTTACAAAGGAAAAAAACAGAGTAAGAATGGAAATCCTATTCCATACCACAATGTTGTCTTCATTTCTTCAACCAACGCTAGTGATTGGGAGCAATATTGCACACAAACAAGTTCCAATGAGGTGCTAACAAAAACGAATAATGAGGATGAAGTTCTTAAGGAATTCCTAGAAAACGAATTACAAGATTTTGATGAACCACTTGGTGTTGATGGTATGTAAACTCAATATCAAATGCTGACAACAGGTAGTCTCAAGCGGATAATGAATGAATAAAAAAAAAGCCTGTGTATTCATTGACATTACAAGTTGTACTGTTTTGTATTACTTACTATTTACCGACTCTAACTATATTATATGGAAAGATTTTCCCTACTTATTATACAATAAGTCTATATAATCATATAATAATTCATAGAAAAGTCTAAAGGTTCTCAGGTGATTAACTCACCAAAAGTTCCGGTTTTGCAAAACATTTGAAGATCTTCCTATCCTAAGCATTATACGAGTGACTGTACTTTTTTATCCAGTTGAAATATCTAAAAACTTCAGTAACTTAGTATTTACTGACTCTAGCTATATTATATGAGTTTTTCCCTACTTATTACACAATAAATGTATATATTCACATATTCTTTCATTTTTAACCACTGTATTTATTCAATGTAGATATATTTCCTCTCTCTCCTCTCTCTCAAGATATCGTATGACTCGGAATTACAAAAAATTATCAAACCTTAAATGCCTCACATTCAAAATCTAGACATCCTATGAGTTATAATTATGTATACAATTATGTAAAAAATTATCATAACTTAAATGCCATACATTCAAAATGTATATACCATATAAGTTCAAATTAAGTAAAATAATAATCAAAACTCAAATGCCACTTAAATTTTACTCAAATGCCACTTAAATGCCACACAATATTAACTCGGCGAATCTATTCAATGCCGTAACCCATTGCATCAACCCCGGAATTCAATCCACAAAAAAACACTTGGTAGGGAGATCTGCTCATATATTACTATTATCGCTCGTGCCATATTTTAATTGGCATTGTCGCCAATCGGGCGGCGTGTGTGGAGGATGCCACGAGCACACCCGAACATAGACATTAACATTAACTACATAGACTTACGCTTATTTACTCTCATTCCTTTCTATTTCCGTTCTATTGTGTAGTGTTCTATTTCGTGTACAGTTCTATCATAAACACCACCCCTTAACGGCGGAGCTATCAATATTATAGAGGCAGGCACCATTATTATATTTAGCCAATTACCACGCAGCAGGCGTGGCCTCCTTTTGTACTGCGTGAAACCTTTGTCTTGTGAATTATTATAAAATGCTCAGATTCCATGCAATAAAGCAGAGTTACTCCACGTACTCTCAGAAGTCACTTTGTCTTACAAACAAAATACTTCATTGTGTACCTACCTTGAAAGCATATGCTTTATAGCCTGCTATAGATATACTGACCAGTGTAAAACAACAAGTGATAACAGACAAGCAAACACCGAGCTACTCAACCTTGCCTAAGCAACGGTTCGACCACTGCAGTGTGAGGCGAACGCATGACTAGTCGACTCAGTTAATAGTCAGCAATGACTCACTACTAAGTACGACAACTAGTCACGGCTCGTGCCAACATCGCTAGCAAAGTCGGCCTAAGTGAAGGGAGGAAGTACAGGTGCTGAGGCTAAGCTACCAAAGAGTGAAATCCTGTACATTATTATATTTATTTTTACCAGACTCTTAAATACTGCTTATAAAATCTCTTCATTCTTAAATGTAAATGTAATAAAGTATTGCATGAGTTCGCAGTGATTATTATCGATGAGTAAAATATTCATCAGGTCAGTATTTCTAATATGCCTACTTTATCCAATATGCCTGTTCTATCCAATGGTAGGTGGGAATATGCAATCACTAAAATATGGATACCACAGAGCTTAATTTATCTGATGCGATTCTTGGTGGACACAATGTCTGTGTGTTGGGACAGCCTGGTACAGGTAAAACACAGCTACTCTTGAAACTCTCCAGGATTCTAAAGGCACAAGGCAAAAGAGTAACTGTTACTGCCTCTACAGGGATTGCTAGTGTGAGCATTGGTGGCACAACACTTCATAAATTTTCAGGTGATGGTATATTATGGTGGCTCATAACGTTAGACAGTTTCGTTTTCAAAGCGTATGAACGGATTTGAAATAGTCCAGACGGTTTGCAAAGCGTCTTTTACATTGAAAATAATTGGGTAATTGTAGTAAAATAGCCCAAGAAACTATGTTTAAAAACGGGCTTGTTGGTTATAATAAATTAATTGTCGGCCTCAGCAGTTGCGGGATTAATGCTATAAAACTGTATTTCCTGTCCAATAATTGTAAAATCTGCAAATCGTATAGTTGTCTTGCAAATAATTCAGACGGTTTAGAAATGATCCAGATGATTTAGAAAATTACAAACCATATGGACGCTTTAGAAAGAGTATGAACTATTTAAAAACCGTATGAATTATTTTGAAATAGTCTGAACTGTTTTAAAATAGTCTAAACTATTTTGAAATGGTTGGAAAATTTTCAAGGCACATAGCTTTCGAACCAAAAGCGATCGTCATCATTTTATTTATAGCCTCTATATAACTTCATCAACATAGATGTCGATCAAAAGACATAGAGCAAGTTAATTAACTGTATAAAAAGTTGTTGAATATAATCTCTAAAATGAATTTTTACATTTACAGTTAGCTTGTATTTATTATTTAAAATAATTTAAAGCAAATAATATTTAATAAATGAAAAACATTAGTTATTTATTTAAAGACAATTCAACCAGGGGCGTGCAGAAAGGTGTCGCACATGGGCACATGCCCAAGTAAAAATCCTAGTCTGGCATGTGCCCAAGTAAAGAGAGCCCTAGTTCGACCAAAGCATGCGATAGTAGAAAATAAAATTGCACTATTAAACACTGCGAGAATGGTTTCCATGGGGGCTGCCATCTTGGAGTATGAATGTCAAGGTCTTTCGTTCCAATTAAACACTCTGTCTAGGTGGTATAGTTCCGGTAGGTCGACCCAATATTATTATTGTTCTGATACTGACAATAACTGGTCCTTATTTAGCTAGAGATCATGCCCAGGCTATCCTTATGTACAGGAATTTAGGGTGGAGTGGTAGCTGTCACCTGTACAACGGCCCACAGTAGTGAGTGTAATGCAGGCAGTGCAGTGTTTCGCCTCCAGCAGGCCCAAAGTCAGCAAGCTAGACTGGTCGAGCAAGATTTGCAGCGTTGCAAGCTCGTAAGCTATACACAGTGAGGAGTTGTCACAACTACCTCACTTTCCACTGATTTCTTGTTCGGCAGAATAACTGTGTAGGGTCGAATTAGCAGGTGGAACAATCGTTCCAGTATCACACGCCCGAAGGTAGTGTGCAGTGTGAGTCGATTCGACTGAACACTTTCTACTGACTATTGTTCGTTCTACTAATTGACTTGTCCAAGTAGCCGCTTGTCTTTGTAATTATTTAATTTCGTGTATGCAGTGCTTGTATATGCTGTTGCTGATGTAGTAGTCTTTGCATGTAGCTCTTGTCAGTTACACTTAGCTTGCCAGCTATTCTTTGTGTGTGCGCAATGCTTATATTGAAAGATTCAATGAAGCAGTGAGAGTGCCAGGTTAACTCAGATTTATTGAATGATTGTACCAGTATTTATATAACAGTGATTGCATCATGCTTACAGCAGGTCAGCACAAACAATGGATAACTACGCCCACTTGGCCTGATTGGCCGATGCAACAAAAGAGGGGGCAGCACTTCGTTATGGCTGATTAGATATGGCCACATGGGTTTGTTGTTGTGAAGTGCTGCCTGATACGCAATGCTATATAATATCTAAGTTTGAAAAATACATGAGTAAAAACAGGCCGAAGCCGAATGACTGTCACAATATATGTTAGATAAAATAGGTGTAGCAGGCCGAAGCCGAATGGCTGTTACATAGAACAATGTTAGATAAAATATATGCGTCGAAGCGTCACCTGGTCGACTGGTATAGGCAATGTTTGTGCGATTCCCCAACACTTATTCAGTCTGCACATGTTGATGTTGACTTATTTTAAAATGTGGGGGGAGGCATATCTATCATCTATTATCTATATACATTACTATTGTCACCATGTGAATTGAGAGCAATAATCAAATAAGGAGCCAGGAAAGCTTCAAGTTCAAGAAGCAGTACACTTACTACTGCTACTAATTTTAACTAGACTACTAACTAAAACAAATAAATAATAATAATTAATAAATTAATTATTTTCAATAATATATAATAATAATACTACGTACTTACTTCTTAAAAAATTATTATCCTATTAATGCTGTTCATTTTGTTTCATATAATTATTTTTTGATAAGCATTATTTATTATTGTTATGACAACAGGATGATTTGATTATTATAATAAATAATTGTTAATAATAATAACAAACAATGACTACATAAACAAGACTAAATATGTCATAAATAAATTAAATAATAAGTAACTGGTAGTAGTAGCTGTTACGTTTGTTGTTATAGGTGGTTAGAAGTAATAAAACCAACTTAGTCTAACAGTTACTTAACTAATACAACGATATACAACAACATGTGCTACTACTACCTACATCATCATTGAATAAATGTTGTAATTCTCAGCTTCAACACCATTAATTAATAATTAACTAAAAACCACGATCACAAAAGACAAAATGCTTAATATCCTAGCTTAAATACATGTAATAGTAACTTATTATACATTAAAAAAATTATTTATTATAGTTTTACTTGGGCACATCTTTGCCGTACTCGGGCACATTTTACTTGGGCACATCATTGCCCAACTTGGGCACAAAAATTTTTTCGCGCTGCGCGCGAAAATTCTTTTTTGTGCCCAAGTACAATTTTTCATTCAACACGCCCCTGAATTCAACTGTTCAGTGTTTAGGAGAAACATTATCCATCATAAATGGACTGTAGATCTATGATCAATAAAGCGAACCAGCAAATCTGCTCGTATTTTCAGAGCTCACGAACGATTTCGCAAAGCGTTCAGAAGTGTTTGCAAAAGTTCAGACTATTTCAAATTCATTCAAACGGTTTGGAAAGCGTTCAGACGTTTTAAAACACAAAAGGCAAAACGTTCTGAGCCACCATAGTCTATGATTGCATGGTAAACAGAAAAAGGCGATATTTGAACTGCAGTACATTTGGAACCAGTAATTATAATATTTCCATTGAGTTATCAGTGTACAATGAACTTCTAAAAATCTTCATTATTATTCCTTAGTGCTTTTCAATTTTTTTAATCCAGCAGATAGCAAATATTTGACATGTAACTTTTATTGGTGTTGTGGAAAAAATAATGCCACAAATATAAATTTAATAATGTTTTTTCTCATTTCATACTCTTATGAAATTATGGTGATTTTATTGCTTAGTTTATTTTTAACCTAATCTTTTTTATATAAATTATCCATCACTTTTTTATTTTGATCATAAGAGCTGTCAATTGATGGCTGGTGTGTACATAGTAGCAAAATTACCAAAGATGATAAAACTGCGAACTTAAGACGAAAATTGTCCAAAAAATTGAAATTCATTGCAATCTCATTTTTCAGCAATGACATAAGTCTCTGCACAATGCTGATATTATAGGGGCCTTACTTCTATACAAACAAGCTAAAAATTTTAAAACTTGCTTTATAGATCTAAATATCTTGTTGGAAAAAATTGTGTCTAGGTCAGCACTGATTGCACTTATAAGAATCGCTTTACTGGTGAAAAGGCTACTCAGGATAAATTTTTGAACACTTCTTTCCTAAAAAAATTTAAACAAAATATAATCCTCACAAAATTAGTAGTCCTAAGCATTTTAAGTTGTTATTGAAACTGCGATAACCATATAGTTTACTAACTGTTGAGATGCAGGGTTTCATTACATATACAGCAGTGTGATATGGCGCTTATTGATGTTTTGGTGTTCATATTAGAAAAAATATATACATTGAATAGAATTCAATGGTTTGAGTCCACTGTAGTAGATATTTTTTAAGTCTGCAACAAATATTATGTGTTGTACATATATTATGTGTTGTACATATATTGTATGTCGTACATATATTATGTGTTGTACATATGTTGTCTGTTGTACATATATTATGTGTTGTACATATATTGTGTGTTGTACATATATTGTGTGTTGTACATATATTATGTGTTGTACATATATTGTGTGTTGTACATATATTGTGTGTTGTACATATATTGTGTGTTGTACATATATTGTGTGTTGTACATATATTGTGTGTTGTACATATATTGTGTGTTTAAGCAACTTTTGTATCCATGGCATGCAGACGTATGTGCAATTAGTAATTTGTGCGGCCCTTTATTTAATCTTATAGGCATGCATGACTGTATAATGTCTATGTTTCAGGTATAGGGGATGGAACATTGACAGCAGAGCAAGTGATCCAGAGGCTTCATGATGACGGGATACCTGAAAGAATAACGGCTACTGATGTGTTATTTATTGATGAAATCTCGCTGCTGTCAGCAAAAACTTTCTTTAATGTAGAAATCGTGTTGAGAAAGTTCAGAGAAAGCCGTCGACCATTTGGAGGGATCCAAGTAACTGATTCCAGATAACAAAATGTCACCATTTCTATATAAGCATGTCTATAGTTTGTGTGTGCAAAAGTTGAAACCAGCCATAACATTGCCTATTTAGCACAACATGTGATTTGCTATACTATATTTTATGACATGTTATTAAATAAGTTGTATAAACATGAAGCTTCCTACATTGTGAAAACAATGTGTACCACTATAGCTTCTTAACATTCGCTGTAAACAGTTATCGTAAAATCATAAAAATACAATGAGTAGAGGTACAAGTGTGATGTTCAACCAGAAAATGTTTCTGAATGTGTTTTCCAGGTTGTAGTTTTTGGTGATTTTTATCAGCTAAAACCTGTTCCGTCAATGTATGACCCTGGCTATTTTGTAATACAAAATGAACAATGTGATATATTCAGAAAGCTAGTCCCCCAGCACTATGTGATGGAGCATGTCTACCGTCAAACCAACAGTAAGTTAAGTGAAGATTAACACTTTTAGTAAAATAATAGTCTCCTTTGTGCTTATACCTATAGGTGTGATATTTGAAGTAAGTTTTTATATGACGTTAGCTACCAGCAATATCCTCTCTTCAGTTCTTATATGTGTCCATTAATTTTCTTGATCTACAAAATAAAATTTCTCGATCATTAGTTTTTATAATTTTTTTCAGTGGCATTGATAAAGACTATAGACAGCCTTTGTCAAGGTATCCTGACGCCATCTGTTGAAAAGTTTATTGGAAACCTGGGGAAACAAGAGCTTCCCAACTCAACCAAGCTTTTTGCAAGAAGTCTAGATGTTGACATTGCTAAACTCCAAGGACTAAGTAAAATTCCAGGTAGTTTATTAAAGCCTACTTCACCAACAATGACTTATATTTTGTTTTAAATGTAAGTCATTACTTAATCAAGCCTATGTTTAGTGACTGACCTTTAGCTTTGTAGAACTTGTAAGGTAATGCTTTCTGTTGTCCTGTGTTGGATCGTATTGCCCTGCACTTGAGTGGCTGTAATAGTGTAATTGAGTTGACTGTATGAGCGTAGGCATTGTACGTTGGGTTCTGTTTGTTGCCGTTGAGTCCTCTTTGTTGACAAAAGAAGTTTTCTATTATGTTGGAGTTGAACATTGCTGGGATAAGGGCTCCATGTAGAAACTTCGTAAGTAGAATTGATATGTCACCTCTCTCAGGTTTAGCAGCATGGCTTCAACATCATCACAACATTGTTTGGAAAATATTTGATCAGGCTTTGAACTTTCTCGCCATATTCGGAACCAGTCAAATATCGATGCTGAAGTAGATAATCTTTCATCTGTCAGACTTGTGATAGGCCTTCTGTCATGATAGATTTTAATGAGTTTCGATGTTATGGTAACTAACTCTACTGTTGAATCAAGATAAGCCCCGTCTTCTAGTGAAGCTTGGTAAGCCTGTAGGAGAGCCAGCATATTTTCATCTAGCACTTGTTCAGCCAGAGCGTTCTTCATCTTCTCTGATCCCGAGGGCTCAAGGTGGCTTTTCGTGAGTTTGTGGTGCAACCTCCGTCCACCCCTTGCTGTATCCCAGTTGGCAGCCTCTATCCAATGGGCCCAGAGTATAGATTTCCCTTTCAATGTCAGAGTCCTGACGATCTTACCAGTCTTTTTAGACGCTATACCACTTTTGAGGCTACCGTTCCTCATTTTTTTAATGTTGTGAAAAGGGTCTTGGCATATTGCCATCTGTGAGGATTCTGTGAGTACATTTCGGGTAACATAATTGAGTTCTCTGTTTGTGGACATTGCTGCGTATGATCTGTTTTCCTGCCCTCCATCTTGCATTACATAATGGACATCAAACCCGTAGTCTTGTAGACTTCCTATGATACTGTTAATGATGATATATAGTTCAGATGCCTTGACACTGTCAACAGGAAAGTGGCATAATGGAAATCGAAATCCTGTGTACCCTTGAAACACAAATTGGACAACTTCTGAGGCCACTATTTGTTTTTCTTTTCCTTGTCCTTTGAGGGTTCGTAAAAGATTTCCTTCTTCACCTGCATGAATGAATCCGATCAGTCGCACTTGTCCATCTTTCTTTGACAACACTAAATCTTCCTGTCTTGACACTTCATCATGAATGATGCCACCACTCCAGCCAAAATCCGGTAGACCTTTTATGTTTTTGGCTGCCTTGAACATCCAGTCTATTTGTTTTCGACTGATGCCTGGTGCTTGGAATATAGTATTTTTGTATCGTTGCAACTGCCTCCCAGAAGGCAATATTACCACGTTGGATGCCTTCAGCTCTTCATATGCACCAGGGCTCCCTAACCAAATGCCTAGGGCAGTGCTAATTACTTCTCTGGACCATCTTCTTCCATGCAATTTACTATTGATGGCATTTAATTGTGACTTCAAATGGATCTGAATTTCAGGTTTTGCTTTGGCAAATACTGTCTTTAATATTGATGACATGTCTTCATCATCATCCTCTTGTAACTCCACCTCTTCACATTTCACTTTCATTTTTGTCATTTTTCTACATACTGAGCACTTGTCGTTTGTCGAGAGCCAGCCTTATATTCCCTTACAGTAGTGGGACCTTGCTGTCAAGTAACTCTCACCCGATTCTTCAATTTCAACTGTATGATATTTTGTGATTGCATTAAAAGGCTCTTCATTCTCATCAACTCTTCTCCCCAGACATGGCTCTACTAGTGATAATATTTGCACTAGGTTTTGGGTGTCAAGGTCAGTACAATCTATCCCATAGTTGTGGAGTTTAACTGTCCTACCATGCACAATGAGCTCCCAGTGATACTTGTAAACTTTTGCCATCTTAGACACTGGTACACCATCGAGAGTTGCTTTGAAGTTGTGAAACAACGAATCAAATCCATCATTGATAGTGACAGCGATATCTGCTGGAAAATGGAAGCTGTTGATGTCAAAAGGAGTTTGTTGATTCGTAGGAATAATATTCTCCTTGCCTTTTTTTACCACACCACAACTAAGACGAACCACTTTTCGGTCAAGGCGCTGCCGCTTGGTTGTTGCTGAGAAAGATGTTCGTAGTATAATGGGGATATTTCTCTTTAGTGGATGTGGAAGCTCGGCATACTGGTCTGCCTTGGCTGTAATTGCTGATATTTTTGTATACTCATTTGTTGACCTTGTATAGTTGGCTTGGAGACTACAATTTGTTTAACAGTAAATTAACGATTGTGTCAACATGAGTTAACGAAAAAATAAACTAAATGAAGCTTCCATGCTTGTATGGCCTCACTTGCTAGTGGAAACTACAGCAACATATATAACATGTGATCAAGGAGTTTGATTGGAAGCAAGTTGTTCACGTGGTAATTGGTGGTACATGTTTCAAACAGTTGTGCTCAAGATTAGTGACAAGAAAAGATAACTTTTAACGGTCATGCATCTAGTAGTAGTAATATATGAGCAGATCTCCCTACCAAGTGTTTTTTTGTGGATCTGACCTTGGGGTGATACAATGGGTTACGGCGTTGGATGGATTCGCCGAGTTTATATTGTATTTTATTTGAGGGGTATTTGAGTGGCATTTGAGTGGCATTTAAGTGGCATTTGAGTTTTGATTATTTTTTACTTAACTTGAACTTATATGGCATCTAAATTTTGAATGTATGGCATTTAGGTTATGATAATTTTTTACATAACTGTATACATAATTATAACTCATAGGGTATCTAGATTTTGAATGTAAGGCATTTAAGGTTTGATAATTTTCTGTAATTCCGACTCATATGATATCTTGAGAGAGAGGAGAGAGAGGAGATATATTTACATTGAATAAATACAGTGATTGAAAATGAAACAATATGTGAATATATACATTTATTGTGTAATAAGTAGGGAAAATCTCTCCATATAATATAGCTAGAGTCAGTAAATACTAAGTAATAACAATTAATACATAGTCTTTTTTTACAATGATGTCTTTGATGTAGTGATGTTATATCTTAAGAAGGGAGACTTCTGTTTTATGTGCTTTTGAATTCGTAATGAACTAAAATAAAAAGTTATGTATTAGTATAGAATGATTAAACAAAAATTTAAAATAATTACATGAATTTGAATTATAGCTTTAGTTACATTGGATAGTTTACATTATATAGTAAAGGGAAATAGCTCACCAAGTCACATTGTCCAACTTGTTTTTTTGAATTAGAGACTATCCATTGCTAAAACAAAAAATTATTTGAGGTAAAAATAACTACAACTACATCTAAATTGAGTTGAAGTATTATTTACAATGATTAGAGACAAACTCTCACCGAGTTTTATCATGTATTTCATCCTTTTTTTCAGCAACATATCCTGTCTCAAAATCATCAAAATCTCCACGTAGAAAATCTTCAAGTTCATCATCATCATCAATTTCTAATATTGCTTTGTTGTGCTTTGCTTGATCACAATATTGTCTCCAATACATTTGATTGAGACTGTATGGAGAGCAAAATGAAAGATCGTATTCTGTCTTAAATTTTCCGTGGGTTGTTTTTCCTTTGTAGATCATCACACCTTGAGTATATTGATTAGCTTCTGAAGCATATTTGTCTGGTATGGCAAGCGTCTTCAACAGCGTTTCTCCACATTGTTCAATGGTATAACGGATACAAATTACATTCGACTGCCCTCCTTTAAATCGATGAGGAACGAATCTATCAACAACATCTTGGTAAGGAAAAATAGCACCGGGTTGAAAACTATTGAGGGTCTTGATGTTCAAGAAGCGTTTGAGCTGACCTTTAGTCAACGTACTCAAATATAGTGATTCCTCTTCAGCTTTCTTATTGCTTAGAGGATGTCTGGTAACACGTCTGACATCATACCAAAGAACACTTTTATGTTTGGTTTTCCCTTTCTACCCAAATATACAACGTTAAACGGAGGGGGGTAATTATCACAGTTGAAGTTTTTAGCTATTTCAACTGGACTGAAAAGTATTTTGGGTTCGAGTTCATTTATATCTGAAGGATCATGGTAGCGTACTTGAGAATATCTACACTTCTCCTTACTTGATGGATGTATCACGCCAGTCACTCGCATAATGCTTGGGATAGGAAGATCTTCAAATGTTTTGCAAATCGGAACTTTTGGTGAGTCAATCACTTGAGAACCTTTAGACTTTTCTAATTCCTTAGCTCTCCTTTCGTTGAGACATTCAACTGTTAAATGAGCTATAGCTGCGCTCTCCATTGTTTGCTTATCAACGGAAGTAGTTTGTTTTCTCACTATTTTTTTTCGTTTCCTTACTATTCGCTTTTTTGGAGCAGTTTTCCTTCTCTTAGGAGTTGTTTTGCCGTTTTTCATTTTATTTTCTGTTGGATATGGATCTGTGCAAAGCAGCTCTTCAGAAAGAGCATCCATAACATTCTAAAAATGAAAGGGTAATATTTGCATGAGTGGCTAAGAGTGTATTTATTACTTAGAGTGTCTTATATATATATATATATGTATTTATGCCAAAAGCAGTTAAGACCATAGAGTTATGATAGATTGAGAATGTGCTTATTAAACTATTGGGATGTGGAGACAGACAACAAAGGATGCGTTCAAATATATATACATATATGTATTTACTTAATATCATACTGCTTTTAACATCTCAATTGGTAAGAAATAAAATATAATAGTTTGAACAAAATATTGTAAAACAATAAAAAACAACTAAAAATTTTTCATAAATATGTATGAAACGCTTCTAACATTAGTTCTAAAATACCTACAGAAGAGGATAGACCTTTGTCTATTTGGACATAATTATAAATATGCTTTCTGAATTTATAAAAAGTTTTTTTGTTCCACTTCATGTTATATAATTTTTTGAAAACTATTTGATTCCAAGCACTTCTTTCAATTTCTTTTAAAAAATCATTAATATTAACGGCTTCCACCATTGACAAAACGGTTTCGAAACCGTTTTTTATAATGTCATCAAAAATTTCTGTAGATATATCATGTTTCTTACAACACATCCCCATACTCATCATGTATTGAGTTATACAGAATATTATAACTTGAAATGTCAAACGTTCTACAGCTTTTTCTTCAACAACATCATTATTTATCACATAGTTATGATACATTTCTGGAAGGAAGTCCTTTAAGTAGATTGGATTTGTTGTTGTATTGTTCTAAAATACAAGCGATAATTAGATAACTAAAATAATTAAAGGTTTTCAACAGGAGTTAAATAGTATTTTTTATTAATTCTTACCTTTTCATCAGGCTGAGATTTCGACTTTAGATACAATGGTTGACTTCCTACGTCTTGAGTATTCATTCTGAAAAACAGAAAAAATTGGTTCAATTCTTTATAATCAATTTAAAGATAGATATGTCATAAAGCCTTTAGATAGTTGTGTTAGCTAGCGGAAATAATTGTATTTTCAGTCTTACCTTTATGAAGAGAGAACTCTTAGTAGTTGCAATGGAAGATGTAGTAGATAGATGTTGCTCCTTTGCTCACTATTGTTGAACTGGATGCTCTCTGTCTGAAACCGTTGTCTCTTATATAGGTAAACGTGTGAAAATAAATGTTTTATTCCCGCGAAAGCATTGGTTTCTATTCGCGTGAAAATAACTTTTTTATTCCCGTGAAAGCATTGGTTTGTATTCGCGTGAAAATAAAATTTTTATTCCCGCGAAAGAAACAGTTTCCATTCGCGTGAAAATAAATTATTTATTCCCGCGAAAGCATTGAGTTGTATTCGCGTGAAAATAAATTATATATTCCCGCGAAAGCATTGGTTTGTATTCGCGTGAAAATAAAATGTTTATTCCCGCGAAAGAAACAGTTTCCATTTGCGTGAAAATAAATTATTTATTCCCGCGAAAGCATTGAGTTGTATTCGTGTGAAAATAAATTATTTATTCCCGCGAAAGCATTGAGTTGTATTCGCGTGAAAATAAATTATATATTCCCGCGAAAGCATTGGTTTGTATTCGCGTGAAAATAAAATGTTTATTCCCGCGAAAGAAACAGTTTCCATTCGCGTGAAAATAAATTATTTATTCCCGCGAAAGCATTGAGTTGTATTCGTGTGAAAATAAATTATTTATTCCCGCGAAAGCATTGAGTTGTATTCGCGTGAAAATAAATTATATATTCCCGCGAAAGCATTGAGTTGTATTCGCGTGAAAATAAATTATATATTCCCGCGAAAGCATTGGTTTGTATTCGCGTGAAAATAAAATTTTTATTCCCGCGAAAGAAACAGTTTCCATTCGCGTGAAAATAAATTATTTATTCCCGCGAAAGCATTGAGTTGTATTCGTGTGAAAATAAATTATTTATTCCCGCGAAAGCATTGAGTTGTATTCGCGTGAAAATAAATTATATATTCCCGCGAAAGCATTGAGTTGTATTCGCGTGAAAATAAATTATATATTCCCGCGAAAGCATTGGTTTGTATTCGCGTGAAAATAAAATTTTTATTCCCGCGAAAGAAACAGTTTCCATTCGCGTGAAAATAAATTATTTATTCCTGCGAAAGCATTGAGTTGTATTCGCGTGAAAATAAATTTTTTATTCCCGCGAAAGCAACAGTTTCCATTCGCGTGAAAATAAAATGTTTATTCCCGCGAAAGCATTGGTTTGTATTCGCGTGAAAATAAATTATTCATTCCCGCGAAAGCAATGGTTTCCATTCGCGTGAAAATAAATTATTTATTCCCGCGAAAGCAACGGTTTGTATTCGCGTGAAAATAAAATGTTTATTCCCGCGAAAGCATTGCTTTGTATTCCTGTGAAAACAATTTATTCATTCCCGCGAAAGCAACAGTTTCCATTCGCATGAAAATAAAATGTTTATTCCCGCGAAAGCAACTGTTTCCATTCGCGTGAAAATAAATTATTTATTCCCGCGAAAGCATTGAGTTGTATTCGCGTGAAAATAAATTTTCTATTCCCGCGAAAGCAACAGTTTCCATTCGCGTGAAAATAAAATGTTTATTCCCGCGAAAGCATTGGTTTGTATTCGTGTGAAAATAAATTATTCATTCCCGCGAAAGCAATGGTTTCCATTCGCGTGAAAATAAATTTTTTATTCCCGCGAAAGCAACAGTTTCCATTCGCGTGAAAATAAAATGTTTATTCCCGCGAAAGCACTGGTTTGTATTCGCGTGAGAATAAATTTTTTATTCCCGCGAAAGCAACGGTTTTAATTCGCGTGAAAATAAAATGTTTATTCCCGCGAAAGCAACGGGTTCCATTCGCGTGAAAATAAATTATTTATTCCCGCGAAAGCATTGGTGTTCTTCCGTAAAAACAATGTTTCATTAATTTAATCTTATGATAAATGGCATGATTTCAGCTATATAAGAAGCACTGTTTTTACACAGAAAGCAGTCACTTCAACATTAGCAACTGAAGGAGCAAGATCTACTACAACATCATCTACTACAACTGCTAGAAGGACTTTCTGTTTGGAGGTAAGTCAACTTGATGTACTATTGAGTATAAATTTAATTTTTTATCGATTTAGATACTAACAGCAGTATGATATTGAGTAAATATATATATATATATGTATATATATCTTCAAATTGGTTTGAAAAAGAAATCAAAAAATCATAACATGGATTTTTACTTTATCTTTTAGAATGTCGACACAAGTCAATACAAAACAACTGAAGAATAAAGAACCAAAACCTTCACAAGATAAGAAGGTGATTGATGACAATGTACTTCTTCAACGCACTACGATTCACTTTCAAAGCGCCAGTCTGAATACTCTGGCAACTCTCATCATCAAAAGTGCCTCTCTGTTAAGTACTCTATCTCCAGCTTCCAGAAGAAACATTGAAAACATAGTCAAAGTTGAAGATTTACCAATACCTACAGTTATGCAGGTGTTAACCGTTGAGTTCCATGATGAAACGAGCTGCACCATCATCTACAACTATAAAAAGGATGGAAAGATAGTTAGAGTGAAGAGCACTATTCCAGTACCAGCAGGATTACTTGTTAATGAAGCTTCGCAAACAAGACCACTGGTTTTGATCTACATGGGTGTTGAAAAGACTGGAAAAGCAATTTTTCGTGCTGCTACAGAAACAGGAACTACTTTGAGGTGTAAGAATGCGTTTGATGTATTACCAGAAAAAAGTATGCGACAAATCAATGCTTATTTCGAGGTAGCTAATCTTCAGGATTTCTCAACAGATAGTGTCATATGTTTCCAAAACCCTGAAGTTATAACAAAATCTGACAGGCGATGGAATGGAAATGAAGAGACTCTTCTAGTTCAATACAGAAGTGTTGTAGATGAAGAATTACTGATCGGAGATATGCGCATTCCTCATCAAATAGCTTCTGCTGTGACATCGGAAAGATTTGGAGTTATTCTGTTCAAGAGTCTGAGTCGAAACACGGACAATTCAATTTTCTACAACATCAGTGTACTCGCAGCTCATCAAGCCTTCGTCCAAGCCTCGGAACTGACTGATAATCCAAAATCTGAGGATTTTCTCAACCACTTCGATGATGCTGAAAAAGAACACTGTGGAGAACAAACTCTCGAGAAGCTAATCTATAACTCAAGGGATTCATATCACTATAGGTAAGTTTTATTAATTTTTACCATAATTTTAAAAAAGTTGATTTGTGAAAATTTTGTGTATTCTTACAATGAAAAACCACTTAAAATGATAAATTTGTGAACATTTTTGTAAAACATTTTTAAATTATATATATATATATTTCGAATTAAAAAAGGATTTTGTTGTGTCATCAGTGTATTTTTTTACATAAAAGTTGGAAAAATAACAAAAGGTGATAATTATTTTACAAAAATGTTTAATTTTTCACATAAATGATCAACTCATAAACATTTTTTGTAAAACATTTTTAAATTATATATATTTCGGATTAAAAAAAGGACTTTTTTGTGTAATCAGTGTATTTTTTTACATAAAAGTTTAAAAAATAACAAAAGGTTATAATTATTTTACAAAAATGTTTAGTTTTTCACATAAATGATCAATTCATAAACATTTTTTGTAAAACATTTTTAAATTATATATATTTCGGATTAAAAAAAGGACTTTTTTGTGTAATCAGTGTATTTTTTTTACATAAAAGTTTAAAAAATAACAAAAGGTTATAATTATTTTACAAAAATGTTTAGTTTTTCACATAAATGATCAATTCATAAACATTTTTTGTAAAACATTTTTAAATTATATATATTTCGGATTAAAAAAAGGACTTTTTTGTGTAATCAGTGTATTTTTTTTACATAAAAGTTTAAAAAATAACAAAAAGTTATAATTATTTTACAAAAATGTTTAGTTTTTCACATAAATGATCAATTCATAAACATTTTTTGTAAAACATTTTTAAATTATATATATTTCGGATTAAAAAAAGGACTTTTTTGTGTAATCAGTGTATTTTTTTAGCTAGAAGTTGAAAAAAAAATCACAAAAGGTTATAATTATTTTACAAAAATGCTTAATTTCTCACGTAAATAACACGTTTTATCACATAAATGGATAATTCATGAGCGTTTGTTGTAAAACATTTTTAAAAGTATATATATATATATATATATATTTTTATATTTATATATTCCGAATCCAGATGAAAAAAAGGACTTTTTCGTGTGTAATCAGTGTATTTTTTTTACATAGAAGTTGAAAAAATAACAAAAGTTTATAATTATTTTACATTAATTTTAATCATGCTATACTAATACATCACTTTTTATTTTAGTCCATTACATCGTAAAAAGAAAACAGAGTAAAGAACTTTCCCTAAAAAATAATGAGCTGAATGATGTAACTCAGTGAGTTATTTTCCTGTTATATATAATGTAAACTATCTAATGTAGCTAAGAGTAAAATTTAAATTCGGTAAAATTTATTTATATAATGAATAACTTTTGTATTTTAGTCAATTATTGGATCAAAAAGAATACGGAATACAAAAATTCCTCTCTGAGGCTAATAATATATCAGAAGAACATCAAAGAAGATATTGTTCAAGAAAAGTGCTTTGTAACCATTGATATCGTAAGCTATAGTAGTTTGTATTACACAAAATTTACTATAAAACAGTTTTATGAATGTAAAAACTAGATATGGTATTTTCTATTACAATTATTTACCTGTAAGTTTTATTCATCTAGAGAGGTAATTTGGTGATTTTTTGACAGTTTTTAAAAAAGTTAAAAGGACAAAAAAATTAAAAAAATATCGAAAACTATATGTTTCAATGATTATTTTTTAAAAAGTTCAAAAAAATCAAAAAGAAACATGTAATAAAACCCTGTTTTGAAACATAAAAAATTTAAAAGGATTGTGTAGGATAAAATTCTCACTCAAAAAATTATTGGAAATTCAATGAAATAAAAGAATATTTTCCCAAATACCAAAGTTTTGTAAATATAAAGTGAAAATCTCTAGATATATATTGTTTTTAAAATAATATCGAAAACTATATATTTCAATGATTATTTTTTAAAAAGTTAAAAGAAGAAAAAAAGTCATATAATAAAACCTTGTTGTGAAACATAAAAAATTTAAAAGGAAGGTGTAGGATAAAATCCTCACTCAAAAAATTATTGAAAATTGAATGGAATAAAAGAATATAAAGTGAAAACCTCTATATATATATTTATTTTTTTAAAAAAATATCGAAAACTATATATTTTAATGATTATTTTTTTTACAAAGTTGAAAAACAAAAAAACTTTGTAATAAAACCCTGTTTTAAAACATAAAAAATTAAAAAGGATGCTGTAGGATAAAACCTTCGCTCAAATTTAATGAAAATTGAATGGAATAAAAGAATATTTTACCAAATACTGCATTTTTCTTGTAAATATATTGAAAATTGAATGGAATAAAAGAATATTTTACCGAAATACCGCATTTTTCTTGTAAATATATAGTAAACATTTCTAAAATATTGTTGGTGAAATTTACTGGAAAATGGTTTCAAGTGTGTCAAAGACTAAATATGATGTTTTCATTGAAATGTTTATTTTCAAAAGATCCATATAATATCATTGAATCAATTAGTCAAGTTTATCACTCAAATTCTTTATTATCAAGTAGGCTTAATGTTTCTATTGCGATTAATTCTCAAATATTGTAAACTTGAACTATCTAGAGGAGTAATTTGTCGATTTTGATGTGTTTTTTTCTTTTAAAAAAATTATTATGTAATACCATATACTTCAGTTCTAATTCGTTTTGAACAATTTCATAGGAGACAAAGAATAAAAAAGTTACATTGATTTAGTTTTTAGAATTAAAGTTGCTATCGAAAATGGTTTGTTCTTGAATGAGTAAATCCATAACCTCCTCATCATCATGACAGAAGTTTTCTGATGATTGCATTTTGAAAAACAATTTTTTTTCTTTAAAAAAAATTATTACGTAATACCACATGCTTCAGTTCTAATTCGTTTTTAGAATTGAAGTCGCCATCGAAAATGGTTTGTTCTTGAATGGGTAAATCCATAACCTCCTCATCATGACAGAAGTTTTCTGATGATTGCATTTTGAAAAACAAATTACATTGATTTAGTTTTCAGAATTGAAATTGCCATCGAAAATGGTTTGTTCTTGAATGGGTAAATCCATAGCCTTCTCATCATCATGCCTAAGTTTTCTACCCCAATATCTCCAACCTCTCAGAGATAGAGATTGTTCTGTTTAAAAAAATAATGGAAATTGTATATATAAATGATTGTTTTTGAAAAAATGGTAAATTTTTGAAAAAAATTCAAAAGGAAAATGCAGGATAAAACCCTCACTCAAGAAACTAATTTTGTATGACAGGTTGCTTACCTAACAATAAGAAAATAATGAATAATGTATATTTAAGCGATTATTGAAAAAATTAATGAAAATTGAATAGAATAAAGGAAATATTTTACCAAATACCCTGTTTTTTTTGTAAAGATATACAAACAGACAAAATTTAACCATTTAAAGGGTGATTTCTCTTTTTGCAAAAAAATAATGAAAATTTAATGAAATGAAAGAATATTTTACCAAATACCCTGTTTTTTGTGAATTTGTACAATTAGATGAAATCTAACCATTTAGAGGATGATTTGTTTTTGCAAAAAATTAATGAAAAATTGAATAAAATGAAAAAATATTTCACCAAATACCTCTTTTTTGTAGATGTAAACAAATAGATGAATATCTAACTTTATCCATTTTTTTTCCATTTGGGATCATGTTTTGAAGGTTTTCAAGATAGTTTTTAGTAAAAGCTTATGCATTGATTGTCATTACAAGTTGTAGTGTTTGCTATTATTTAATATTTACTGACTAGCTATATTATATGAAATTTTCCCTACTTATTACACAATAAATGTATATATTCACATATTGTTTCATTTTTAATCACTGTATTTATTCAATGTAGATATATCTCCTCTCTCTCCTCTCTCTCAAGATATCATATGAGTCGAATTACAAAAAATTATCAAAACTTAAATGCCATACATTCAAAATCTAGATGCCCTATGAGTTACAGTTATGTATATAATTATGTAAAAAGTTATCAAAACTTGAATGCCATACATTCAAAATCTATATACTATATAAGTTCAAATTAAGTAAAAAAATAATCAAAACTCAAATGCCACTTAAATGCCACTCAAATACCACTCAAATGCCTCTCAAATGAAATACAATATAAACTTGGCGAATTCATCCAACGTCGTAACTCATTGCATAACCCCCAAGATCAAATCCACAAAAAAACACTTGGTAGGGAGATCTGCTCATATATTACTACTTCTAGTTTTTTATGTAATGAGGTTCTCATGCGAATAATAAATAATGGATGTAACATTACAATGTGATAATTATTAATCATCTTTAATTAATAATTATCAAACATAACAACATGTCTTTTATTAGTGTATATGTAACAACATAAACATTTATATGGCAAGTAGTATATGCAATTTAAGTTATATGTCCTACATAATAATACTGTATACTCATTTATGCTATATTGTGTATAATTACATTTTTATTTCACTTTAATTGTAGATCAATGAATTATTTTTGCTATCAGGTACATTTTGTAACCGTTCTTAATAATCACATTCGTCGGTATGTAATTTGATTAATGAGGGGATTGGCCAATCAACAAACATACTGATGTTACTTGATGAATCATTACACAAACAAAAAACTCTTTATATAAAGAACCCCGATTGAAGCCCGTTTTAGATTATATATTAACCGGCGATCCTCAGTTAGTCAATATTATTCGTGCGCAGCTGATTGAAAAAAAACTGTGTACTAGTTTCTGCCGAATAAAACTGAATTATGCAGATGATTAAATCAATTTATATAGAAAGATGCAGTAACTGGTGAAATGAAGCGGAATGCAGCTTTATCTGATGAAGGTAGATATTTGTTGTTTAACATCATTATTTAATACCTAGGGTTTGATTTTAATAATCAGAAATCTGCAGAATTGTCAGTCATTTTTGTTGTAAACCAGTCGCAACGTACGGCATATATAAAACTCGTATTCGTATTAATCGCTTGATCAATCTCCTTCTAATCAAACTCCTTGATTCGATTGCCTTGACGTAGATACACCATTAGTTTTAGTTACAGGTTTGAATGAGAAAAAACAATTTTGTTTTTATATAACTAATTTTCATAATACTTCCTATGATTCAATTGACAGTGTCAAACAGCAATATGATCGTTGATGGAATGTCAATAGTTGAAGAACTGTTGTGTTAATGGCGTTGTCAGTTTTTGGTTTTTTTTATTGTCTTTGGAAAAATAAAAAAAATTTCATTTTATCAAACATAACTCTGATTGTGTGATGAAGCAGGCTACAATTTTGGGTGACTAACCAAATACAATCTGAAAATTAAACAGCTTTGTTGTTTGTAGCCTAGGTAGTGGCTCACTTCTATCAAACCAAAGCAAGTCGTATTGTTGCAACTTTCTGTCCATGACAGTAAGTTTAACAGCATCAAATATACCATCAGTTTACTATTCACAGCTTTATGAATGTTAATGAAGGCATGTATTCACAAGTCACAATACAAAACTACATCTGCTACGGACCTGTCTCGAAAAATTATAACCCATTAATGACAAATATTGTTGTATGAATGAAATTATTTATTCCATTTATTTAACCATAAAACAATATAGAACATTATATGAAATCAATGCGATTGATCACATTATGGAATTTTGTTTTGGAATTAATCATTTTGTCATGCTTGCTATGACCATACACTATGTTGTCTGTGTAACGAGTAATTCTCACGTTTATTTTTTTCAGGTGAAGCTAAAGTATACGTCAGCACAGACAGTGGAGATGTCAAACAACTCAAACAGTTCAAAGTACCTCGGCGACTCCAGCTCAAATCTCAGACGCCAGTTATTCTCGTTGATAATATCTCTGATACATTGGTCAATGGAACAAGAGGAACTGTAATCGTAGCCAAAAAATTGGCGCTAGTAGTCAAGTTTCAAAACTCCCAGATCATCACAATGAAACAATTTATGCTCACCATAAAGGGCAAAAGTGGATTAGCAATTGCCTGGCGCAGCCAGTATATCCATTAAAAGCCTGCTTTGGCTTCACTGTACATACATAGAGCACAGGGTATGACTCTTGATAAGTTACATGTTAATGCATTACATATGAACAGCCCTGGTCTGCTATAGGTGTTGCTAGGACGCGCCACATGTGTTAAAACCGTTACCATGATCAACTTTAATCCAAAGGATGTAAGAAAACGGCCCGGTTTTATCGGGAAATATTATAACAGTGATAGTGTAACCCCGCAGCCTGATCTACAGTGCTGTAGCTCAGAGCAAAAAACTCCATCATCTAAAGCTGAGCTATCAGTCTCATCTACATCAACCCAGAATTCCTTCTTCTCATCATATGACAAGTCGGAGTCCGATGAAGAAGTCCAGATTTTTACACCAGACTTCGACACTCTTGATTTAGTGGTGTTGAGTAGTTTAGCCACTCTCAAATACAAAAATCCACTTACACCCAATCAAAAACAACTAAACTCTGCTATTGAGTTTCTGGTTGATGCTAACATTCGAGCCCTATGACTGAAGTTCATACAGAAAATCTGGACTGAGCTAGGAATAATCTTTGATGCAAAGCTAGGAATGACAGAAATATCAAACAAAGATTTTACAGCAATATACATGGCCATTAATGCTCTGCTGTCCAGTCATTGTTACCAACGTAAGATAAAAAACATGTTTCAGGGATGCATTCTTACCAACAACGATGTATACTTCAGAGTGGCTTACAGCATCACAGAGCAGCTACGAGTTGAAAAACTGAAAGCTGCAGTGCATAGCCTCAAGGTTGTTACACCAGCAACGAATGTGCCTGTACCGCCCCAGGATGTTCACACACAAGACAGGATCAGATACATTGCAGGATGGTGCATTGCTAAACTCCTCTATACAAAACGCCAACTAATCAGAAGGTATCTAGAAAATGAGATAAGTTTGCCATTGATAGAAAAAGTTCGATCTGAAATACATCTTATTGAAAATATGACGACAACGGTTGACAGTGATGACCCAACTAAGGCAACTATTAGGCAAAAGGAATATCGAGAAGGCGCTTTGACAGTGATAGGTGATAGGCTGCTCAAGTTTTTCCTGGCCCTCGATCTAAAAATTAACAGTATGGAAACCATTGATAACATACAGCGTCATAAAGGGGATTTGTATATCAACATTGGTGCGCAAGTAGTAGCTGATGAGGAGCTGAGGCTTCTGTGGCAGACGGCGTCTGGCTGTGGTGAGGAAGATCTAGATGTTGTTCATGAGATATTTCAAAAGTATATAGCTTTTTCAGCAAGCCAGTATTCAAAACAACTGAAAGAGCAATTGCACATCAACAGGACATTGCAACTTAGGAAAGAGCTTCATCGTCAGAATTCTGGAGCGAGAAAAAAAAAAGCTATGAAGTATCCTTGTGGACAATGTGGGAAGGAGTCAGTAGTGCATGTTGTACAATGTGAGACAGGTGAGAAATGGTTTCATTTTCGGTGCGTAGGCATGAAAGGAAAAGAACCTGAGCTAGCAGATGATACTCCCCCCTTGGGCATGTAAAATGTCTAAAGTTAACATGAAGGTGGCATGTCATCGACCAACTTGAACCAGTGAAAATTAGGATTATGACTATGAAGTAAACATGTCAGCATATAACAGATATTTCTAAGATGACTTATAATTTAGTATCTATCCATATCTTTGTAAAAAATATGATCAATTTTTTACAGCTCTAATAAACTATAGATATTAAACAGCATGATATTCAGACTGACGTCTGTGCCTTTAGATTATTTTAAAAGATCTCAACACATTGCTAGTAAGCGAAGTAATTGATATGGTATTTCAGAGTAATTGGTGTGGAGAAATTTGAATATATGAGATTTAGCAACACCAAAAATTTACACTTGTGGAAGCCAAGATTAATCTATCTATCTAATCAGAAATGAGAAATGTTAGAAAATGTTGCAGCTAGATGTAGCTATGATTCTTTAGGCTGTCCACAGAAGCTTTAAATTTGTGTGCATGCGTAGATGGAGAGCCTTTCTTTCATATTATTGTAATCAATGAAAACTTAACAGCAATGCTATTCCCATAAGATTAAGTTGTAACAGGCTTCGCTTCATTGTAACTTATATATAAAATAGACTCCTCCCCCTTTTCATATATCAATATATGATTCACGCAACCGCGTGTAATAACATGTGCATTCTAAAGCCACCTGGCAACAACAACAAGAAGCTTATAATCACACTTTCTGCTTGACACGACATGTGGCTCATGATGACAATAAATTTATTACATACCATGATATATAGAACTTGGTTCGAGATGGATTGTCACTCATTATTGAGAAAAACTATGTGTTGGGCATTTATTAGACAGACATGAAAAAGGTTAGCATTGCAGATGAAAGACCATATACGACCAAAATTATGCCTCCTTGCTCAAATAATATGAAAGTAAGGGTGCCTGCATCATTCCCCGTAAAAAAACATATTAGATCATACACTACACTGAGTTGTCCTCTCTATTTTATGCACTATTAAATTCCCCCCCCCCCCCCATAAAAAAGACTGAAAATGAGCCAACCAGATTGCGTTTCCAGTTTGTAACAGGTCCATTATCATCCATTCTGGTGAGACATTTCGTGCCTTAAAGAAGGACGTGTCTGTGTAGTTTCTGCTTTGTTTTGACCAGCGAGTTTCAGCTACAGGTAACACATCTACAGCTTTTTATGCAGTCTAGAAAGTTAAACAAACGATTCATCAGTCTAAATAAATGCACAGAAACAATATGGAAAAAGTAAATACTGGTTTTGACGTAATACAAAACATCGCATTTTTTATTTTGGAGTGTCTTACCTTCCGACTCATTCTTCTCATATATATACTCTCTTTAACTATCTTCCCCCACCGCCCGGCCAGTAGATTGGAGCCACCTGTGCTAATAATGAGCATCATTCATTCATAATTAGTAATGATCATAATGTGCAGGATTTCACTGTGGGGGTGTGAGTTGGTAGCTCGGCCTACCTGCACAACCTCCCGAACTGTGATGGCAATCTGTGTCTATCGCTTGAGCAATACAACCCGCCCACAGGTCGACTAGTATCCTTGGGAGTTGTGCATTACCATCCTAGTGTACTGTCTAGCTGTCGGTTGCGTTAGCTATTTCAGTGCAAGCCGGAGGCCGAACTTTGAAGGGCGAACTAGTCAGAGCTAGGTTCGGCCAGCAGAGGTTCAGGCTGATCTGCTTATGTATTACTACTCGAGTAATAGTGTTTTGTCGTACGAGCATGTACTAGCGCAGTGAAGTTATTATTGTTAGAGTACAAAGAAACTTCTGAGAGTGTGCAAGCTGACTCTGACTTTATTGAGCAAAACATTAGCATTTATATAGGTGATTATGTAACATGATTTGTGCACACAAAGGAAGCCACACCTAGCACAAGTGGTTGGCTAGAATGTACCAATAAACAGATAGTGGGTGGACTTGGATAATGCATGAGTGATTAGCACATGGTAAATATATATGATTGCATGTTAAGGTAAAAATATATGAATGTACAATAGAACAATCTGCCCTAGAGCGCAGGCATAGAACAGGTAAGTGTAGCTTGAATAAATGAATACTAAATAGAAAGTAAGTGAGTGTACTTAGTGCTGACGCCGTCCGTCACAATAATAATTATTAATAGTTATTAATTAATTAAATTAATTATTATTATTTATTATTATTATATATATATGATAATGATAATAATATAATATATAATATTATTATGACGATGAATGATCAATCATCGTCCTCATCATCATTGAAGAGTTACCACGTTACTTGTCGACTAACCATCTTCACGTCACCATATAGATCCTGGTGATAAAGGTGATCTTTAGTCATATTGAAAACTAGAAGTAATGCAACATAACCGTGAGTAAAACTAAAGTAACATGGTGTGACACTTCTGGGAAACAGAAATCGTGTTTCCAATGAGCATCAGCACTACAAACATAGCGCCCGGGCATCCGCTGTTGCACCAACGATTATCATTGGCCGAGTACGCAGTAAATGGTCTAGGCGGGTTATAGGTCTATGATTATGACTAAAAAAAATCATTTTACTAATTTTTTATAATTCATAATAATGAATTACTATCTATCAACTATTGATATCATCTATGCTCAAAATAATAGTATTGTGCAGGATTTTGTAGTGGTGTGTGCAATTCACCAGGTAGCAGGCACCTGCACCTCCCTCAGTACTGGACTAGACTGCAGGCCTCAGTTCAGTAGCCTAGGCAGGCACTACTAGTTAGTAGCGCCGGCCGGCATCGCTGGACTGCGTGCTTGCCTGAGTGCTGTCCTAGGTTCTGGACTGCGTGCTGGCCTAGGTGCTGGACTGCGTGCTGGCCTAGGTGCTGGACTGCGTGCTGGCCTAAGCGCTGGATCGCTTGCTTCTGTAAGCTTGTAATTATTGCAAGGCTTCTGTTATTGCACCAAGTATTGCTATGTTCATGTGAGCAATAAGAGAGAGAGCGTGTGTGTGAGAGTAGTATAGCTTCTTGTATTCTTCTGTCTGTGCTCCTCCAACTACTCTGAGTTGTGAGGCAGCAGCAGCCAGTATTTATATAAAAAGGTCACATAACATCCTTTGTTTACAGGTAGCCCAATAATATATACAAAAGGTAGGTGGGCTAGCATAGGGTATTGTAAACGAGTAGCACAATAGCCTTAGTGACATAACAATTGGCTAGTGGAAGAAATGATAAGATACAAATGTCATGTGTACACAAGTTTTGTATTGTTAGCTACACCGAGCAGTGTTTGTTTCCTTTGATATTTCTTCTGAAGGCCCGTATCTGGGAGTTGTCTTCTTGATAGAGTTATGCAGCCTTGGTTGGATTCGAGCCATTTCCTGTACAGTATTTCATTTGCATCGCTGCAAAGGGTTGAACTGCAGATAGTCTATGAAATACTGCCTCACTTTAGGGGGTGCTTGTAGTTGCCCTTCAACTAGATTTAGTATTTGGGCTATGTTTTCAGCAGGCATGACCCACTTGTGGCACTTATCATCATGTTTTCCTCTTTTGTACGCATGGATGAAATTTATTTCAGCATGTGTTGTTAGTCTTACTACCCACCACCACTTATTATGACTACTTCATTTTTTTCAGTGCAATAGTGGTTGACCTCTGCAAAAATTCATCTGTCAAATTTAAATTGTTATCAAATTTTTTTCAATGTTTTCATCATCAACATAATTTTTACTATTAATTATTATTTATTTAATTTATTATTATAGTTACAAAATAGTAGTAGTTATTATTATTTATTAGTTGATAAATAATAATATCTATTACTATTAATAGTGTTATTATTAAGTAATGATAATTATTATCATTACTATTTATCATCGATCAACATTTATCTTTGAAGTCATTGTTTATACTTATTATTATTATTAATTATTTAGATAGTGCAAAAAGTTTTGTCAAATTTTTCTGAAAATTTTTTAAATAGTTTCAGTGGGTAGCAAAATATGTTGTGGATACAATGAGACCAAATTTGCTATTGTGACCCCAATATTTAACTGTTAAAAACAATTTTACCAAATGTACTTTTAAGTCAAAAAATGCATGGTAAATGTTCTTTGTTTTTTGCAGGCAATTAGCGGGCAATTAGTGTTGACGCACGCATGAAGCGACGCATGTTATATATATATATCATGCGTATGCCTCAATAATTATACAATGTATATGTAACAATTATAAATGCTTTGCATTGGCTGTATAACATTATTTTGTAGAAGTAGCTGGACTGCACAAAAAAACAACAAGTTCTGTATCTCAGTTGATATAGACAGGTGCCATCATCAGAAATCTTGTAATTAATTTAATAATCATAAATAATAATAAACGAATTTAATATAAAATTTCAATAATTAATTAATAAATAATAATTAAAACTAATGGTTATTATTTAGACGCTACAACGAGTTGAATTTGGTACCACGTGACCCTATCAAAACCGCAGTCTAAAAAATTGTCGTACCCTGAGGTTATAAACATTTGTTTTTATTGTTTTAATATTTCTGGAACCAAGGTTACTAACGCCAAAGTTTAAAATTCATCAGATAGCCAATCATTTACAGCACAGGATTCTCTTGATTTTTTCCTTGCAGACCCGTTTCAGTAGTAGGTACATGTGTTCAAACTTTGTATACTTCAACGGAAATCTGTCAGCACTCAGAATGGTATTTTGACAGTTTGTTAATTTTCATTCATGTGTATGCATGTTAGCTATCTAGTGGTGTATTATTTTGAATAATTGGTGAAACTTATTGGGCAAAATTAATTTTTTTTCTGAAAAAGGATAAGAGAAATATTTTTTTTAAAAGTTCTACAGTAGCGTGAGATTCCACCGACCATAATACGCTGATATTGCGGGCGGAAATGAACATTGATATGGTTTTACGTTAATAAAAATTATCAACTGGCTATCAACTGAGACCGAATTACTAAATAATAATAAAATTATTTGTCCAAATAATAAATGAATGTTATAATTTCAACGCTGAAAAGTTTAATTTTTCTATCAGTGTGAGTTTGACAAAACATACTCATTTTTGCAGTTTCTCAATAATAATAATGATCGAAAATAAATCTGTTTTCACATTTCTACTAATAATTAATTTAATATTAGAAAAAATAATTAGAATATTAATTAATAACACATTGATTGTAATAATTACTAATCGATTGAGAGTAATTATTATCTTTCTGGTTGTTGTGTATTTAAATTAATTATTATTTATTAAATAAAGGAAACAATTGCAATTATTGTTATCATTGGTTGGTAGCAAATTACAATCGTCATGATAATGGTTTTGATGTACGCATATATATAAACGCAAACAATATATATATATAGGCCCGTAGATTGTTTGCACTAGTAGATACGCTTGGGTGATCCGCCTGCGGTCACGTTGCCACCGCAAACAATGTGATTTTTAATACATTATGCTTTTTTTTAAATTCGTTTTTTAGTATGTTGATCAAATTTGAGCCAATTATTTTTAGAACCAATGAATGTATCAGCTTCTACTAGACAAGTTGCCACCAATTTTAATTATCAAAAAAAAATCTAAAACTTCTCACTGCACTATCTATATTATTGATGACCTTGCATTTTTGCTATATCATATTTATTACCACTAGCTGTTATCATTCAATGATGTTTTTTTTTCTGGATTAACAGATATAATATTAGATTAATTATGAACCAGAATAAATTAAAACGCTAATGATAACAAATAAATAGCCGCAATACTGACCCCTACTAACCGTAGCGTTTGCTGTAAACCCATTATTTACTTAAAACACGCGGCGCACATGATAAGCCCGCGATGTGTTTGCAATGGTTGTGGTTAGGCTAATTTATATTTGGCTAGGATGAAAAACAATTTTAGTTGGGGCGTCTTTTTGAAAAACCTTCATATTATCAAAATGCATTGAACACACTCCAATAATAATACACCATTCAAATCCTAACTCCTCAGTCTATTTTATAGTCCTATAACAATATGTCGATGCCCTTCAGGAACGTGGTAGATTTTGGATAAAAAGTCGAAAATTTAAAGGCATTTTCCCAAGTCTATGACTGGAATGAGGAAAATGTTCATAGATAGATGCCTGCGCGGTAGATTGTTCTAGCTATAGCAATTGTATTTTTGTCTCTATCAGCTTTAGTTTAAAAGATATGAAAACAAATGTGATTTTTGGGACTTGAAAAAAATCGCGATTTCAGCGGGACAATTTTTTATAACAATGCTTTTGTTCATATTACACGGCGACCGCAACGGTTTTGCTCTATCTAAATTATTTAGCCAATACAAATATATTTTTCAAATCAGCCTTGGGACGTTAAAAAACATATCATGGCGTAGAATCATATCTTGCAGTCACAATAGTAGTAAACTTTTTTGTCTCTCATTGATAGTTAATGAGAAAATGAGTTTTAAAAATGACCCTCTCAGCACCAAAATTACTTTGTTTCATGTTCGCACTGCGGTTAGTTTTGCGCCTCATTATTGGTACATTAGAGTAAAATCCGTGACGCAAGACCGAGCGAGCATAATTAATTTGCGGTTAGTTACTAATTGCTTCATGATATTATATATTAAAAAAAATTACGTTTTTATTTGGCAAGGGAATTATTAAATCTATTTTCCTACCTCCAGATGTAAATGATCTATAACAAATAGTATATCAACAGGTCGGTAATCTAATAGGCTAGTGATATAACATTAACTAAAATCATAAGATGCTGTGGCGCACTCGGAAAAGTCACGTTTACAACGTCATTTCCAGGTAATTTTTCCCAAAACCACAGATATGTAAGAAGTGCAGTGATTGGTTAATCTCGTTCGGCAAAGTGTATCCTATTAAACCCTTTTAAAATTTTGTTTTTGGCAGCCTGTGGTCCCAAGTTATTAAAAATTTAGTAATTCCCAAATATTTGGAAACTGAAAAAAATTAGGTGCTACAAATATTTATATCAATGCTTTTGACATGTGACGTCATATTTCGGGATCGGTTTGTGGACGCTAAATTATTCTTATTATTAATAATTATTAATTAATATGATTATTCTAGCGTCTACAAATTGATCACGAAATATGACGTCACACGTCAAAAGCATTGATATAAATATTTGTAGCACCTGTTTTTTTTCAGTTTCCAAATGTTCGGGAATTACAAAATTTTCAATAACTTGGGACCATATGCTGCTAGGAACAAAATTTTAAAAGGGTTTTTAGTATATATTATAATGAAATGAAGCAATTAATAACTAACCGCAAATTAATTACGCTCGCTTGGTCATGCGTCACGGATTTCACTCTAATGTATCAATAATGAGGCGTAAAACTAACCTCAGTGCGAACATGAAACAAAGCAATTTTGGTGCTGAGAGGGTCATTTTTAAAACTCATTTTCTCAGTAACTATCAATGAGAGACAAAAAAGTTTACTACTATTGTGACTGCAAGATATGAGTCTACGCCATGATATGTTTTTTAACGTCCCAAGGCTGATTTGAAAAATATATTTGTATTGGCTATATAGATAGACCGGAAAGTTTCGTTTCGTAGCGTGAGAACTGAAAATCTCTCCGTATAGTATTTTGAATTATTTTTTTTTGCCGTTTTTTCCATACTTTGTGTCACTAAATTTGTGATATTTTTGGAACTGAGGCTCACAGGAACAAAATTCAAAGTTCATAAACAAGAGAACACTACCCCGCATCAGAATCTTCTTTGCATACCCTTTCAACTCAAACTTGCAACTGGTGAGTAGTGTTTGATATTGCTCTTCATATTTCCAATATCCCAGCACCCAGAACAGCATACGAGTATTCTGATGCAGCAGATGTGTTTAAAATATTTTCTTGTGGCCATTTATGTCTTGTTCAATTGCATTTATTTATTTAATGTAATAAAAAAACATTTCTTTTATTTATTGAAGCACCAATTTTTATTTTTAACAATCGTCATGTAGCCATATCACCTCAGCTACTCTGCGAAGCCCCAATACGGGTCGGGTGCGCATCCCGACGCTTGTAAACAATGAGCACCTCAGGCTTTCTAAATAAAAATTGCTTACATAATTTAATAGTTATTTATTATAATAAAATTATTAATTAAGAGAGATTAAATTAATAGCAATTATTATTAAATGAATGAAAAAATAAACATAGTAATGAAGTGGTCGAGTTGAATCAGTATGCACTCAACAGTAATAAATAATAATAGTTGTATATATAAATAATATTATATTAATTATTACTTAATTTTTGATTAATTGAACTGTTCATCACTGTCAAAATTGTTGATTATTATTATTATCATAGTAGTTATTCAATTTATATTTATTTTGAAACATTTGAATGAATATTAATAATATATATAAGGATTGATATTATATATATGATGATCATTGATATTAATTATTATAATTGTTGCTATTAGCTCTCAGAAATTTATTGATAATGGCGGTCGGTGGCAATGAGACATTTTTTGTTTCCTGTTACTGTAACATCTTTAGCAAGCTCCTAATAAAGTCCTCTTTCACCATAATTGTTGTATCACCACCACATCTTCCCATTATTTTACTCTGCTTCAGTCGCAACTAGTGCAAAAATCTATCCGTTTTGCAAAAAAGTACTACCAATTTCTTTTTCGTTCATTCTTTCCGTGTGCCTATGTCATAATATTCCTTGACATTGACAGCATTTCGATTGGTTGTATTTAATTGACAATGAATTTTTCATTTCAGATTTGAAAGCTTTCCAAACTAACTATCAACTATCTATAACTATCAACATTACTACTGTAAGTATTGTCATATAATCATTATCTGTCTATGTCTGAATCTTGTGGTCCTGGTTGCTGTTGTTTATGAAAAACTAGTTTTGTAACAGTGGTTTAGCTCATTTGTCTAGTCCAGAATGAAAATCTTTCACAATGAACGTGTGTTCTTAGGAGTTACCCTAATTTTTTAACTTCACTCATTGGTTATGTTGTTTCTTCACCACTTGTGTTATGTATGTATGACAAACATAAATCTTGATATTTTTGCTTACAGATGCCTTCCAGAAGAGTAGATATCTGTGGCCACAGTTACGTTAGCAGGTTTCGGAGTTTTGTGAGTAAAAGGGTAAGTTTTGTTGTAATCTTACCATTCGCTGTTTTTTTGTCAACGCCTGATCTTGGCACTGATGTGTTGTCTGATTTTGTAGAAGGATCCTTGGGATCTCCCCAATGTGGAGATCGCGATGCATGGCGTGCCTGGTGCCAGGTTGTACAGTGCTCCTGTAAGTCAGTCAGATAAAAACTATCTTGTGATAATAAAACTTTTCTCTCGTATATTTTATATATGTATGGTACCGGTATGTATGTGTGTATGTTTGTAGCTGCCTCCCCACCATGGTGATGTCGTGGTGGCTCATTGTGGCGGCAATGACATAGGTTGCACTAGCATGACATTGTCATAGCTAGCAGATGCTTATATTGATAAATACCCAAGATCTGGTGATGTAGTAATTTTTTGTTCTGCGGTGAACAGGGATAATCCCCGAGACTCGACTTACAAAACCTTTGCCGAACTTGCAAACCAGTTCAACCGCCGTCTTAGAGATAGAGTAGAAGACATTCCCCATGCCCATTATTGGTGCCACCGTCGTTTGCATGATCATTTATGCAGCGACGGTGTGCACTTTAATGAGCGGGGCGAGTTGTACTTCATGCTGTCTCTAAGACGCGCAATTAAAAAACTTGGTTTTGTAAGCAGATGGCAAAGGCGGCGTATGAGAGTTTCGCGGTTCTTTTTTTTCCCTGTCACCATGATTAATTTTTTTAATGTAAATTGTAAATTAATTCAATCAGTTCACTTGACATGTTTTTTTCTCAAGATATACTTTTCTTTAAATTTAATTGTCCTTTGTCTAGTGCGATTTTTTTTTGTTCAATCGTCTTTCCAATCTAGCGTAATATTTTTCTTTAAATTCAATTGTCTTTCTTTGTCTAGTGCGATTTTTTTCTTCGTTCAATCGCCTTTCGTTATCTGGTGAAATATTTTTCGTTAAATTCAATTGTCTTTCTTTGTCTATTGCGATTTTTTTCTTCGTTCAATCGCCTTTCTTTATCTGGTGAAATATTTTTCTTTAAATTCAATTGTCTTTCTTTTTCTAAAGCGTCTGTTAGCTGTACGTTTTTGTCGTAGTTGAATCCTTGTCATTGTTTGCCACAATGAACTTCCTCTCCCTGATGTCTCCAGTTACAACCCCCTGATGTCTCCAGTTGCAACCCCCTGACGTCTCCTGTATACAGTTACAACCCTCTGATGCCACCAGCATACAGTTGCAACCCCCTGATGTCTCCAGTATACAATTACAACCCCCTGATGTCTCCTGTATACAGTTACAACCCTCTGATGTCTCCAGCATACAGTTACAACCCCCTGATGTCTCCAGCATACAGTTACAACCCCCTGATGTCTCCTGTATGCAGTTACAAGCCTCTGATGTCTCCAGCATACAGTTACAAGCCTCTGACGTCTCCAGCATACAGTTACAAGCCTCTGATGTATCCAGTATACAGTTACAACCCCCTGATGTCCCCAGTATACAGTTACAACCCCCTGATGTCTCTTGTATACAGTTACAAGCCTCTGATGTCTCCAGCATACAGTTACAACCCCCTGATGTCTCCTGTATACAGTTACAACCCTCTGATGTCTCCAGCATACAGTTACAACCCACTGATGTCTCCTGTATTCAGTTGCATCCCTCCAATGTCGCCTGCCAGTGGTCACTCTCCACTGATGTCTCCTGTCCGCAGTCACAGCCCACTGATGTCCTATGCCTGCATTTACACCTCCGCAGTTACTACACTGTGATGTCTCTCATCTGCAGTTACAACCCACTAATGTCATCCGTTTGCAGCTGCAACCCTTTGATGTCTCTCTGGTCTGCAGTTACATCCCTCTAATGTCGCCTGCTTGCAGTTACAGTCCACTGATGTCTCCTGTCTGCAGTCACAGCTCACTGCTGTCTCCTGTCTGCAGTCACAGCTCACCGATGTCTCATGCCTGCATTTACACACAATCCTCTGATGTCTCTTGTTTGCAGTTACACCTCCGCAGTTACTACACTGTGATGTCTCTCATCTGCAGTTACGACCCACTAATGTCATCCGTCTGCAGTTGCAACCCTCTGATGTCTCTCTTGTGTAGTTACAACCAACACATGGATTCCCCATAATATGTTTTTTTCTGGTCATGCTGGTTAATTTAAATTATTTCTTTATTAGTCTTTATTTCGTGTAATATTGTTTGCAGGCTGCAGCCATTAACTAGCTACAGTTCTGAGTATTTGCTTAGCTGGATTACTTGGAACAAATTAATATACAACATGCCAAATCTTTTGTCTTGTATTTTGATTAAACATACTTGACAAGCATTGTTACTCCATTTTATTTTTTGGTAATTGCAAAGAGGGTATGGGAAGAGCATACACTCATGCAATGTCCTTGACAAAGGGAAATTGTCTGCTCCTGTTTCTGGTCCACCTAATGCTAGCACCCTATATTGCAGTGTATTGAATAACCTATGTTTCATGATGGATTAACCATAGGAAAACAGAAGTTTGCGTTAAAAAATTTTACAGCTTCTATCAAATTAACCTGTGCTACTTGCATTTATGTATTATGAGACACAGCCAACAAAAAACAAACATAATATAGAGAAACTATTTTATGCAATTTGCCTTAGTATAATGGTCTAAAAACTTTTGAGACGATAAAACTAGTACACATATCAAGGTGTGCCTAACAATAAACTTTGTATTCCATATCTAAGCACATGCATGCAACCAAAGCTACCTAAAAATCACCACAGATTTACAACAAATGCAGTGAATATTGCCAAAAGGTTCTGTGTAACAGTAGACTAAAGTAGATCACACAAAAACATATGCATGCACACAATGAAGCGTGGTGGTAAAAAGATGTAATTTGTAGTGTAGACTTTTATCTCCGTAGTCAACCATCAGGCTAATCATCTTGCTGCCTTCTTACTTGGATTTCATATATACTCCAACCAACAACAATATATCAAACTTCCACTTGGCCTAGAAATAAAGAACAGATATGTTGCAGCGCAAACTATAGTGGTTCAGAACATTTTTTTTTTTTAATGTCTGAATGCTTTTGAAAGTGCTTTGTGAAGTGAATCATACGGTTTGAAAATTTAAAGCAATTTACATATACATTATTGGTGTGCGTACGAAGAAAAACGTTATTTTACCAAGTACTGATCAAAAAAGTTTATATAAAATAAATGAGAACAATCATGTATATGATTAAATGATTTCTTTCACAACTATTGACCATTACGCCTATTGAGACCTTTTACAGAGCTCATAAAGAAAATGAGAAAGCCTGTTTTTGGTCCAAAAACCATGCTTTTTTCAAACTTTTCAACAAGTTCAAAATAGTTTAGATATTTTGAGAACAGCTCAGACTAATTTAAATGGTTCACGCAATTTGCGAATAGCTCATACTATTTCTAAACCATTTAAACAATCTTTCTTCATTTTTCTTATTATTATTATTATTATCATGATGATAACAATAATAATAATCATAATGATAATCATCATTATTATTATTATTAATATAATAATAATTATTATAATAACTATTATTGGTATTATTTATAAATAAGATAATAATAATGAGATTGTTAAAAATAATAAATTATAATCATCATAAATAAATAATAATTAATAATAATAATTATCATTCTACATAATTAATAATAATTATATTAATTGTTATTATTATACATAATAATATTAATTAATAATAATATAATAATGAATGATAATCAATACTCCTGTTATTTATTAATTGTTATAATAATATACTACAAGTAAAAAAATGATTGATGATAACTTACTAAGGAACATCACATCAGCACAAATATTATTCAACAGTTTGGCTCGGCAGCTCATTTTTGTAGTAGGAAGAGTGGTGTTTGATGAGCAACAGCGTGAATTTCAGTAGAGAATCATAATAATATTGCTAAGAAATGAAAATACTGTGGCGGATAATGACATCAAGGGCACATAAGTCTGCATTTTGTTGAAGTTGCGTCCCTTGGTTCTGGTCGATCATGTGACAGTATAAGGTATATAGCGAGTGATTACTCTTCCCATACCCTCTTTGGTAATTGATTGATAATATATATGATGGAATGTTTGCTAAGTTTCTGTTTGTCTTTCAACAGTATTTGACTGTCTTTTACCAGCAATTGATCCAGTCATTCTCTCTTCAAATTGTTGTTCTGTTTGTAGGTAATGTTCTGCCATCATTTTCCTGCAAAATACATGCAATTAGTGGTAGGAAAAATCATGTTTATCAATCTGGTTTGCATAAGTATTGCTGCAGCAGCAACTTCCTATGTCATTTAATTGTTTGTGCGGCTCAAAAAACTCATTAACTGTAACGTTGCGTCACTCGCCACGCGTCACTGAACACGCTTTGCGGTCAGTTTGTGGTCAGTCTGTGGTCAGTCATAATTACCTGGAACAATTATTTTTTGCATGAAGAGGTACATTTTTGAAAGGTCAATTTTGACCAGATTTGTTAATGTGACACCAACAAAATTTACACCACTGTGACTGCAAAGCATGGCACTATAAGCTGGTACCAATTTCAAAGGCCTCAGCCAGTAATAAAAAAACATCCTTGACTACCTATGTGATAAAATTATGATACAATAATTTAATCACAAAAAACTCTTGGTGATTATTTATAATTATTATAATGATAATATGAAGGAATATAATCAATTATAATAATTGATATTACTATTACAGCACCATCATGAATAAAATAAACCTTTCTATTTAATATTTTTGAAAATCTTTATTGAAATCATTATTGTTACCTTAAGTTTAATCCAAAGGTATTTTACCCAGGCCTACAGCAGAATATTGGTGGGTTTGAGCCACTTTTGGGAACTTTATTATGTTGTGTTTTGTAACAACAATAATTTCCTAAAAGTGGCCAAAACCCAACAGCTTTTCACAGTAGTAGCCGTGTGCTATACACTGGCTGCTATATACTTTCTTTGAAACTTGCAAAATAAAATAAGAGCAAAATCCTGTGTGTCCATGGTGTGCCATAGCTGTTTTTCAACATAATACGTAGGGGTGCCAATTTTGTTTCAAAGAGGAGCAAGTCATTTAAAAGGAAGAGCATTATACTTTGAAAGAAGCTAAAGAAAAAATGTTTGGCGCTCCTCGCTGAAGTGGGTTTCCTTTCACACATTTTCAGATCTGCCACTGTATCTATCCATATGTCATATTACATGTTGTATTAGCTGGTTGTAGTAACCACCTTGCATTTAGCTTTTATTAATGCATATTATTGCCCCATTCATCAAACTTTCCTCATGAAGTTGGCCCAAATCTAATTCTCACTCAATTCCCCACTCCCGGTTTGGCAAGTCTGATACTATTCTAGCAACCATATTGAAAACACACCACATCATTTATTATGGTTTTGGAGGGAGTGCCAAAGAACACAAAGGGGGGAGCCATCAAAATTTTTTTCAGGGCTTTGCCCCCAAGCCCGGTTGGCTCCCCCCTTTGTGTTTTCTGAATCGGCCACTGATGACGTCTATGCCTTGGAAAAATTGGCGCGGAAGGCGCTTGAAATGCAATTTCGACGTTTGCTCCCGGCATAATTTCTTAGCATGAGCGTTCGAAATCAAAAGCTTATTTTGTTTGAGTTGTCTTGTTTTTTCTAGTGTCGCAGTGAATAGTAAAGAATGTATCCCGGTGAGGTGATAACCAAAGAGGGTATGGGCAATAACATTTCGGTTATCTATTACAAAAAAACAAACAGAAAGTAAATACTCGTTTTTATAATTATTACCAATCACTATGTGTTTTGCTAATTACTATTTTTTAATATTTATTATCGGTTGATGCTACTTGGCTATTAAACAATTGAATAATAGTTTTTTTACTAACCAAAGTATAATAAAATGATGAAAATAACTATAACAACAACTTATAATAATATTATTGATGGGGCTCTACGCATATTTTTCGGAAGACGGATGATTGCAGTTTCTGAAGTGTGACGTGACGATTTACCCTATTAGGGATCTGTAGACATGATGAAGACTAGTGCTTATTGTCGACAACGAAGATTTAGTTTATAGTTGCATTGAGAAGTGGGTCCATGACCATATTTAAGGGTCAGTGAGCTGAAAGCAGGTTGTTAAATCACTCTCTAGGTATAATGTGGAAGCTCCAGCACAACACAATCACCACGCACTGTGGCCACTCCAAAAGTCCCAGCTTTTTAATCCGCTCCAGCTATCCACAATCCTTCAGCTACCCTTAACCTTCACTAATCCAATAACTACATAATGCACGATTATAACATGCCCTTTTTTTCAAACTAGCACAATACACAAGACACAAGATCAACAGTTACAGCTAGCTTCAGAGGTGAAACATCCGCATAAGCATACTTCACACTATGCACTTTGGTTAGGGGCAGAGACAGTATCCACACCGGCAAGGTGTACAGTTAGGTAGAAAAAATACATACCTCACCCGTGTCATATCTACCACTGGCCGCTCACCACAAAGACTCAATCTCACAAGCCTTCGTAGTGTCCGTATTGCCACAGCGGTCAAACCAATCTTGCACCACACCCGAGGGTGTTCCACCATCATCATTTGGTTTTGGTTCCGGACCACACATTTGGTCTTCACCTCCACCTGGCTTTGGATCTGAGTCACACAATTGACTCTCACCTCCACCTCCATTTGGCTTTGGTTCCGGACCACACAATTGGCCTTCACCTGGCTTTGGATCCGAGTTACACAATTGACTCTCACCTCCGCCTATCACAGTCTCATCTGGTTTTGGTTCCGGACCACACAGTTGGCCTTCACCTCCACCTGGCTTTGGACCCGAGTCACACAATTGACTCTCACCTCCACCTATCACAGTCTCACCTAAGTGAGTAGCACTATCTCCCTCACCGGAGTGAGTATCGCAATCCATGTTCTCACCGGAGTGAGGCCTCTGGACAGCCTGGGAGATGAGCTGTTGCCGGGTCACAAGTGACTGCTCAGCAACTACCTCCTGGCTTTCCTCCGCAGGAGCCGAAGCTTCCGCAGGCCTAACCGACGAGTCCCTCTTGGCTGAGACCAGCTTCTCAGAGTGGGTAGGTCTGTTAGGGGCTGCAAGGGTGCCGTGCGCTCTGCTAGCTCTGACACCACCTGCAGCTTGGGCCACAGGAGCAAACCTTACATGACCTATGTGAACTTCACTCATTTCGCTAGCACAACTCTCTTCACTACTGCAGCTACTACCTCGATGACTATACCTATCAGTATGTTTATACCTTTTATAACAGCAGTCCTGGGAAGTATGACCCATACCATCACAGATACAGCAGTGTACAGCTGGGCAAAACCTAATTTGGTGATCATCTTTGCCACAGCAAAAACACGCTTTAGCATCATGGAAAGCCAAATAACCTCTGCACTTACTGCCATCATTTCTTCTATCACTTTCAACCCTGCTCTTACTAGAGTCTTTTCTGCGCCATTCAGGCATGACCCTTTCATTGTTAGAATGCCTAGTAGACCTATAATTATCATAGCTGTGGCCAGCCTCACCTTTCATCTTTTCTGCATATTTCTCAGCATATTTACCATATTTCGCAGCAGATTGACCATTGCTAATGCTACGTACATTCAAACTACTGTGACACTCACCACCATGCGTGTTCTCTTTCATATCAGATACCTGGGTGGAGCTTAGGTGCTTTGCCTTACCCCGCTCCATGGTGTTCTCTGAATCTCGAGCCAATTTTCTTGCCCTTAGACTGTCAGTCAGTCCTTTCCAGTTCAAATTACCTTGTTCCATTAGCTGAATACGCAGTGAAGATTCTCTCAAACCATTCACAGCTATAGCTAATGCAAATTCCAGCCTAACATTATCAGCATTCCCAAAACTTAATGACCTACTAAGTTTTTCAACACGTAGCAGATAATCAATTTCATTCTCCCCCACAGCCTGATTAGCAGTGACAAACTTGAATGTTTTCACATAAACCGTTTCTTCAAAACCATAAACATTTTTCAAATGAGCCATTGCTTGTTCATAACTACTTGGCTCACTTCTCATATCAAATCTAAAAGACTCTAGGACATCTCTACCTCCTTGACCAATGGCATGCAATAAAGCCAACAATTTCATTCTCCCCTTGAAAGCATCTTGTTTTCTCCGATTTACTGTTTCCTTCCCCAGTTTAAAGGTAACCATTTCCACACTAAGCTCAAATTCATCTAACCATGCCTTCCATGAACCATAAGTGTCATCAGGATTGATAACTAACTTAGGAAAATCATTAAAATAAAATCCCAAGGCCATATTTCACTAACCTGAAGTGTTCGGCAACACTGACCTTAAAAACTGGTAGAGTAGATGCCAACTTCTTCACGAATCTTATTGACTGAATCTTTCAACAACAACAGTTGTAATGCACCACCACAAACAAATAACAAACACTCACCTTCACCACCACCAACTGGCACCAGTCCTATAACAACGGCGTTAATAAATCCACACCGACCTTCACTATCACCACAAACCCTTCAATACTCCTTTCACAAGATGACGAACACAATAGTAGTATTAGACAACAATCCTCCTTTCCTTTTGCCTACGACGCCATGTTAAATCACTCACTAGGTATAATGTGGAAGCTTCAGCACAACACAACCACCACGCACTGTGGCCACTCCAAAAGTCCCAGCTTTCTAATCCCCTCCAGCTATCCACAATCCTCCAGCTACCCTTAACCTTCACTAATCCAATAACTACATAATGCACGATTATAACACAGGTGTTACATATATCTGTTTAAGAATTATTTTTGCTACAAATGCTATGGCCCCCCAGGGGTGGCCCTCTGAAATAATATGCACCAGGCTGACTCCATTATCAACGTTTTTGGGGGGGGGGGGGTATTTTTGGGCTACTTCAATGTTGCCGTTGTAGAGGGGGGGGGGGGGGGGGCACAACAACGACAATGAACGCTCTAGGGGTTGTTATCAGACAGCAGTGAAGTAACTTATTTATAGTTTTAAGTCTGTGGCTAAAATCATTGAAAACTATTTCAGTGGAGTTATCTTTCCTAGTTCTATTGCTGGAATGCAGTGAATTTTCCCGTAGCTGACAACTACCTCTACAAATTTTAGTTTAGTTCTGTTGTAAATGCATCTAGATTTCAGTGGAGATATCAATAAACTTATTAGACAAATTTGTATCCAGCAGCCACAAATGTAACATATGCCAGACTAGAATGCAATAATTATTAAAAAAGACGTTTTAGAAGAAAATAGTGTCTATTTTATTCAAGAAAATGATATCACAACTTATTCATTTTTGCTGATAATTGTCCCAAACTGTGACAAATTGTTAGATTTTTATTATTACTTAATGATTGTCAAATAATAATTAAATTTATTTATTGATTTATTTGAAATAAAAAACTAAATAATAATTTTTTATTTTGATTATTGTTATAAAATAGTTATTAGCTTATTTATTTATCAGCTTATTATTTAATAATCATTATTGACATCATTGTTATTATTAAATCTAATTAAGAAAATAATTATTACTGATAAGTTTTATTCATTTACACTAAGTAATCATCCACCATCTATTTTCTGTTTTATTTATTTATTATCTACTCTTCTAGCTATCTATCTATCTGATGGTGATAAATTAAAACAGGAACAATAAAAAGTTACAATAATAATATTGTGCAGGATTTCACTGTAGGTGTGTTTTGGTAGCTTCGGCCTACCTGCACAGCTTTGCCCGAGCTGTGTGATAGCTAACAGCTATACAACCCGCCCACAGATCGACGGACTTCCTTAGCAATAGTGATCGACCATTGCAGGCTGCTGCCGAACTGCCGGTTGCGTAAACTGCTACTGAGCGCAAGCCAGTGGCCCAAACCTTGAAGGTCGAATCAGCCTTGGCTAGATTCGGCCAGCAGAGGTTCGGTATACTGCTTAGTAATTACTAGTCGCAGTAATGGTGCTTTGTTTGTACGTGCATGTACTAGCGCAAGTGAAGTTTATTGTTTGTTAAGACAAAAGAACTTCTGAGAGTGTGCAAGCTGACTCTGATTTATTAATCATATGATACAAGCATTTATACTGACAGTTATGTAACAATAAATAGGTAAACAAGGCAGAGACAAAAAAAGATCGTAAGCCACGCCTGATAATTGGAGACTGGACAGATAGAAAAAGATAGGGGCTGGCTTTACAGATACGGCTGAATGCATGCACATGTTGCTAATATAAGATTGCATGTAGATAGAATTAAGAAGGTAGAAAATAGAAATATACATAGATTTAATAGTCGTAGAGTGTAAACATAGAACAAATAAGTGTTATTGTCATGGTGCCGTCCGCTACAATATTGTACGGGAGTTAGGGGTCGAACTGTGGTAGCCTTCCACCTGTACAGTTCCCCACAATGTGGCTTGTTCGGTGCAACTTCTAATTGATTTTTTGTGCTATGTATTGTAGGCAACAGGTCGACAGATGCGCCTTGCGGTCGAAATTTGCAGTGGTGTGGGCTCGCAAGCGATACACAGTGTGAAGTCGAGTCAACTACCACACTTTACACTGATTTTCCGGCCGAAAATGTTATATGTGAATCGCCGAACTTATCAGAGGAACAAGATCTAGTATCGCAAGTCACGACCGTGTAGAGCGAAGGTCGATGTGACAATTCACTGTATGCTAGAGGTTGCCAGTACTGATTAGTTAACTCGAAGAAGTTGCTCTCTTTATTGTCTTGCACTTGAGTTTGGTTATCTTTCATCTGTGTGAGGTGAAAGTCATCAGCAGCAAGTGAGAGTCAGGTTAACTCTGATTTTATTATCTATCTGCACAAACATTTATACACTCGGTTTACAAATGACTGAGTAAAACATAAAATATAACAAAGGCAGGCCACGCCTGGCCTGGTTGATTGGCTAGAACTGACTAATAGAATGTCCTGTGGGTGGTCCTTAGTAGTATGGTTGAATGAATATCCACATGTGTACAATAATGTTTTACAGGCAAAAATAATACATGATGTGACATAGAAGTAGAATTGTAAGCTAGAATGATAATGGTAAGATTGTAACGTTACACTTTGTTATGATCGATGGTGTCCCCAACAATATTGTGAGGGAAATGCGCCACGACCTCCCGAACAGGTCGACCTTGTGTGCATATATGGCTTGCCGAACTATTCATACTCTTATTCTAACACTTGCCGAACTGTCTAATTACATTTATTTACTATTTTATACTTGTACCTATTTATCCCCATATATATTATATTGCTTGCGTAGAGTTATTATTTTTACACATGTGCTTGTGCAATCAGCCGTGCTGCTAAGCACCTCCTGTTCTATGCTAGTTCAAGTTCTATTGGCGCCTTAACAGCCAATCTGCTACACAGGTGTGGCCTGCCTTTGTATTCTTGCTGCCAATCATTATTACATAATTTTTCATGTATAAATATTCTTGTCATGTCCGAAATAAAGCCGAGTTAATGCCTACACTCTCACTTGCTTGTTTGATCTACTAAGCATAAGCGCACTTATGCTAAAGCACAGGTAGCTTGATAGAAACAATACAAGTAAGCTCTTGCACTGATTGCGCTGCAGAGGAACTTGCTAAGTTCAGCACTTGCACAATAACGTGGACAGAGAAATTGCACTGAAACCAGTCGACTAGCAACTAGGATAATAGTCAGTAGAAAGTGGTCAGTCGATTCGACTCACACTGCACTTGACCTACGGGCAAGTGATACTGGAACGATTATTCGATTGGCTAGGTCGACCTGACACACCTATTCCTCGGGATTAGGTGGAGGGCGAGTTGGAAGGCGTACACTGCACTGTTGTACTTGCTTATTACTGTGGGCCGCTGTACAGGTGACAGCTACCACTCCATCCTAAATTCCTGTACAATATTATAGTGGCAGTAGAGTAGTTGTTAGAATAATAACAATAATGATAATAAATAGAGTAGTAGTTAGTTTGTTGTTGGTTGGTTAGTGGTAGTAATGTATTATTATTAATGTTATAGTTTTTTATATTGTAATATTGTTGAATAAATAATAACAATAACACTTCAACAGTTTTTATGTTATTAGTTAATATCTTATTAGTAATATAAAAACTGTTGAAATGTTATTGTTACCTTCATTGATTTATTAAACATAAGTATATTATTTATATGTAATAAAATTAATAAAGATACTATAATGCTACTAACTATCAACAAACTAACTAGTATTATATACACTGTAATAAATCTTCCATGATAATGATTAGTTCATAAAAATAGTGTTAAAAGCTTGTATGCTGATTTTCATATCCAATGAAAAATTATTAGTTATTATTATTGCAAGTATCATGAATAAAAGTAATACTGACAGTAACGGTAATAGTGACAGTAACAGTGACAGTAATAGTGACAGTAATAGTGACTGTAGCATTGACAGTAACTGTGACAGTGACAATAATAATAACAATGACAATAATAATAACAGTGAAATGATACATCTTATAATAATAATAATGATAATAATAATAATAATAATCAGTATAATAATAATAATAATAATAATCAGTATAATAATAATAATAATAATAATCAGTATAATAATAATAATCAGTATAATAATAATAATAATAATAATAATAATAATAATAATAATAATAATAATAATAATAATAATAATAATAATAATAATAATAATAATAATAATAATAATCGGTATAATAATAATAATAATAATAATAATAATAATAATAATAATAATAATAATAATAATAATAATAATAATAATAATAATAATAATAATAATAATAATAATCAGTATAATAATAATAATAATCAGTATAATAATAATAATAATAATAATCAGTATAATAATAATAATAATAATCAGTATAATAATAATAATAATAATCAGTATAATAATAATAATAATAATAATAATAATAATAATAATAATAATAATAATAATAATCAGTATAATAATAATAATAATAATCAGTATAATAATAATAATCAGTATAATAATGTGCAGGATTTCACTGTGGGGGTGTGAGGTGGTAGCTCGGCCTACCTGCACAACCTCCCGAACTGTAATGGCAACTGTGTCTAATGCTCTAGCAATACAATCCTTCCACAGGTCGACTTAGTATGCTGAGGAATGGTGACTAACCATCTCAGTTACTAGTGAGCTGCCGATTGCGTTAGCTGTTATCAGTGTGTATAGCAAGTTCGAACTTTGAAGGGCGAACTAGTCAAACTAGGTTCGGCCAGCAGAGGTTCGGCTGTCTTGTTTCAGTGCTGTGCAGAGGTCGAACATTGAAGGCGAAGTTAGACAAAGCTAAGTTCGGCCAGCAGAGGTCCAGACTGATCTGCCTGTATATTACTACTCGAGTAATGGTGCGCAGTGAAGTTATTTGTTAGAACAAAGAAACTTCTGAGAGTGTGCACGCTGACTGACTTTATTGATACAAAACATCCATATTTATGTACATGATTACATAACTGATTAAACTGATAAGTGGTAAACAAAAGGTGGCCACACCTAGCACAGCAATTGGCTAGAGTGTGCCAATAAGGTAAAAGGGGTGGCTCTAGAGTAAATGCATGGTTGAGCTCACATGGTACACATATAAGATTACATGTTAAAGAAAAGTAAGGATGATTGTGCATAGAGTGAATTGCCCTTGAGCGCAGGCATAGAACAATACATGTAGTAAGCATAGAACTGGGTAAGTGTAAGTGTTCGTAATTATACCATAGAATGTTCGGTAAGCATAGAATGTTCAGCAAGATGGCGCCGGTCCTCTACAATAATAATAATAATAATCAGTATAATAATAATAATAATCAGTATAATAATAATAATAATAATAATCAGTATAATAATATAATAATCAGTATACAGGGCTCTCCCTAGGAATTTCAATGGTGGGGTGGAAAACCAATTTTTATACACAGGTAGTAGTCACCGTGGGGTGGCTATTACTGAGGTCAAAATTCAAGTGTGCATTTTGTTTCTAGTAGCTCCTCATATAGTTGGGGGCTAGTCCAACACGGGAAAGGCAAAGACTGTGTGCACCACATACGCGCACCACAAGCAACTATGTCCATGTCTGTAATGTAATCATTTTAATTTTTGTATTGTCTTGCCGAAGATAGGGCAAACATAACTCTAAATAACCAACTGTTTTATTAGTAGACCTAATTAAAACAACATGTAGATATTTTTGTATACTCAATGAACAGCACATGAAATATCTAAAGTTTTGAGTAACCTACACATGTTGTGCTAACTGACCCAAATGCTCATAAGTTCAGGTAATTCTTTGCTTTGATTAAGGCTATTTTGAACGGGTAAGCAGAAAACCCGTACCTCGTACCGTACCCATACTCTCGAAAACCCCCACTCCATTTCGAAAACCCCTACTTATTTTCGAAAACCCGTAGTCATAAAAAGGTGTTGGCCACGGAAGTTTACAAACTTCATTTATTTGAGGCTAGCTCATTCAATGATCTCTTTTGTCATTGCACAGTAGAAGTTGTTCAATGCATTAATTCTCACGGTAAGTGAGGACAATAAATTTGAAATTGAATTGATTAATAATAATAACTATAATTAATCTGGTAACCATTAAATTATTAATTAATAAATTATTATGTATTATTGATTGACTAATGTTATACATACGTACATAACTACTACTAGGCTAGTACTACTGTCATTTAAATAATAATAATATATTACTATAAAATTCAATTGAATTGATCATTACTATTATTATTTATTATTATAATTATTATTATGAAAAATGATAATAATTATAATAATAGCTTGTTATTTTTTACTTACACGGCAGTAGCAATAGTTTAGTTTTATTAATATGGTTAGCTTGTATTATTATCATAATAATTAATTATATCAAAGTTCTTTGCTTGGCGTGATGAAAACATATATTTTTCACAGATTTATTAATAGAATATAATAATTATAAAACCATGTCTCAACTGGTTTTACATTGTTATTTATGTTTACTACATGTGTAGCTCTCATTTATGGTTCACTTTTATTGACGAATCAACATGTGTAAGCGTGTTCTATGTTATTATTTATTAGTAAGTTATTGGTAGCTATATCAACGTTGTTATTGGTACTACTGTTGCTGTCACTTTATTGTAATGCTACTTAGTTTTAGAACACTGACAATGTGTGTATATTGTAGTTAATCTTGACTTGAATGACTAGTACATGGTGGTGATGAGGTCGCCTTTCAATCTCCGCCACAGAGAGAAGCAAGCTCACCACTATAAAAGTTTGGTAGAGGTAACAGAGGGCCACATCAAAGAAGGCACACCATAACGTTATTCTGATGTTTGATCCATAAATGTATCCCATGGTTACCAAACATTGCAATCAAGGTCAGTCTAATGTAACAAATACTGAGTGAAAATGCGCAGTTGATTTATGAATTTTTCATATATTTCATATGCCATGGCCATAGTAAATTGAAATTTTGTAATTTAGTGAAAACGCTTCAGAAGATTTACAGCCAACTAACAGATGTGAAATACGGCTAAATATCACATTAATAAAACTACTAAAACTGTCCCTTTCAGATGATGTAAGAAAGATGGAGCGATGGATGAGAGCTGTCTAAATCAAGGAGAATGAGGAAATTCTCCCTGACTTTCCAGTGGCCCCATCAACAAAAACATTTCAGTTCGACTGCCAGTCTAAAGCAGAGACTATTGCATCCTGATGCTCAAGAATGTAATGATGCTGTGTTTCCAGCAACTTCACTGATTGCTTTTCTATATTATTTGTGACAAAAGAGTAATGTAAAATTATTTATAAATGACCAATTTACTGTAACAATGAACAATTTGCAATATAATAACAATCACTATTTTACAAATCAATTGGGTTTGATGTCAGAAAAACATGTAAAACGCAACTTATCGAAAGAAAATAATACAGCATAGGCATGCAAAAAACACGAACTTCATGAGCATGTGGTAAGCTAAAATCAAATGCAGTCTCTCGCTCATTTTCAACTCCAAAAAGCAACATCATTTAACTATAGCATTGTACGGTTGAGAGTTCTGGCACCCAGTTGGTAACCAGCAACTCCCCAGAGGTATTCAGACTGCTCTAAGCCATATCTTTATGATCGGCAGACTTGTGATGCAAGGTTGGTTCAGGATATACTGTGCACTTCTTTTGCAACAAGTGAGGTATTCATGGGATTGAAGGGAATACACAAACCACAAATGCATCATTTGCCGCTATCCTATCACTCTTTAGGTTGTCTGTCTTTCCATATTCTGATCATATCTACGCACAATAACAAACTACTGTTCACCATACATCATGTAAAGTGTGCCACTGTCTGTCAAAAATAAGAACCAGCTTCATTCAAGAAATTCACAACTTCGATCGAAACTAAAGAGTTATTATTTTAAAGAGCTACATTCTGACTCAAACTCTTTCACATAGCCACCTAACAACACGCTTTCAAGTCTGAACAGCATTCCTACCTGTTTCTCCCCTCTCTCCTCATCTGTGTAGCCAGCACTATAAGCACCACTACCTTCAACAGTAGGTCTCCCTTATACCAGTTTTCTCCTCACGAACAAATCACCAATATGAGGAGCTGTATCATCACTGCTGCCACCGCTGTCAGGAATGTGGCATCTGCTCACTTGTGCCATGGTGGTTAACTAACAATAGACAATTTTATTCTTGACATTTCAATAAGAAAATTACCAATTTCATTGCTTGTCATTTTATCTGTCTGACTATCTATCTTATATCTATTTTTAAATTCAGTAAATAACATCATTGGGCTAGCTTGTTGGTACCTACTTTGTATTGCTTGCTTGAGCTAACTATGCTGGTGAGTGCATAAGCCACACAGTATATAGCCATAAATATTAACGGATAGTCAAAATGTAGTTTTAATCAAATAGTGGAAGTAGAATGTGGGATTTGTGTTTACTTCCTCACAGGCAAAAATCCGATACAATGTTACTATAATTATTATAGATCAGAGTGTTTGAGCAGATGATAAACAATTAATATTATTATTAGTTGACAGTGATGATCGTTGATCTATATATACATTATGATTATTATACTATTTATCAGCTTTTCAATTTTCCACATTTTTGCATTTTATGAACGTTACTTCACCCAATAATAACAACTTGAATTTAATCTGATAATTTTACATACAGCAGCTTTTAGTGTACCATATAATAAGTTGGGAAATAAAAAAACAAAAAATGGAAATCAACAACTTGCTTTGTAAAACTGATAATAAGTAAATAATAATAATAAATACCAATTCCTACTATACTACTGGTTTGGTGTTATTATTTAATCAATTTGTGCCATTTGTTGATATTAATTAATAATAAAGAGCTTATTATTATAAGTATTATTTATGTTATTGTCCACTTATTATTATAATTACAAATATATAAATTAATTAGTATTATAATATATAATAATAATTATTAAGTGTTATTAATAATAATAGGATTAATTAATACCAATAAAAGAATAATAAGTAAGTTGTTGTTTCATTAAAAATAATAATTAACATTATATTATTATTAATAATTATAAAAAATCGATGTCATTAATTAATTATTATTCAATCAATTCATCATCATTCGTCATAACAAACAATTTCACCAGCAAAAATTCTGAAACCTCCCCCACAGCACTTAGGGGTAGTTTGAAGCTGCAACAAAGGTACCTACTTACATTCAGATGACAATGCACAGCATCAGATTATCTGTAACCATATTCTGTTGGTTACTGGTGTAGCCTAGTATATTTTCAGTCTCCATTCACTCAGCTGTTTACCGCAGTTTTAATTCTACTGCGCAATGACATAAGAGATCATTGAATGAGGTAGCCTCAAATAAATGAACTTTGTAAAATTCCGTGGCCAACACCTTTTTATGACTACGGGTTTTCGAAAATAAGTAGGGGTTTTCGAAATGGAGTAGGGGTTTTCGAGAGTATGGGTACGGTACGGTACGAGGTACGGGTTTTCTGCTTACCCATTTTGAACTGTCTACCTGCCCCATCTGAGAGAGAAAATTTAGCCATAGACCATCTATATGCCATCTATATGCCAAGAATTGCAATAGTACCAAGAGAAACTAACAGGTTATAATGCTAAACATGTAAAGAGATAAATAAAAACAAGCGGATAAAGAAACTAAAAAAGATTATAAAAATGATGTTATAATAATTAGTTTAATTATTATTGAATTATCAAAATACTGTTTAATTATTAAATAGCTGATTGAATTAATCCGCATATCCCATTATTATGCTATCAAATAAATAAATCTATTTATTAATTTATTTATTTTTTTCACTCACAATATTGCTTTTTAATTATTAATAAATAAATTATTATGGGCTACAATTGAGTGAAACACTTGTTATAGTTAAAAGCAATAATTACTAAAACTAACTTTGCTCTATTATTAAAGCAAATTAATAGAAACCATGGATGAAATATAACAGGATTGCCAGCTGCGGCCGCGTAATAGAAATTTTGTGACGAGCCAAATGTAGCCGTTTGTGGGAACCGCCATACTGCTCCGAAATTTTCAAGACCACTTGAATCTCGTAATAAAAATCGTTTTCTTATGAGTTTTTACAGGTTAAGTTCACGCCGTGGGCATACTGCGCTAGTTTTGACGATTCAACTATTTTTACTTACAATACCATATCCGCTCCGAGAAGAAAATTGTATATGCCAACGATAACATATATGTAATCTTTGGTATGTGGCAAACTTTATGCAGCTTCCGCTCCGAAACTAGAAAATCAGAACATCGCGTTAATACAAATATTAACGATTATTTTTCCGAGCTGCTATAGTAGTTTATGTTTCCGCTCCGAACAGCCAGTTCAATATGGGCGCCATGGATGACTTCCCATTGGCCAAAATTGGCTACACCCCGTTCGGGTTTCTGGCAATCCTGTTATATTTCATCCATGATAGAAACAGGTCCTTTTACAGACTGCATTAGACTGAGTAACTACACACGTATTATTGTCAACTATTTTCCAATTTGAAAGTTTTGCAACTAGCAGAAAATGCACCAAGTGTTAATCCTATCAGTTATGAAATTTTTGCAGGCTTTGGTAACAACAAGAAAAATCAAAAACAACACAATGAAAAATATTTTGTGTATATTTAGTTTATTATATATGAGAGCTGAATGCTACCATGCCAACTCAAAAATGAGAAAAAATAGTAACTAACTCAACTAATAACTGTCCAATAATAAAAAAAACTTGTATGAAATTGCATAAGCAGCAACATCATGATGTTGTGTGATTGATACCTAATAAGATTTGGATTTTTAGTCATTTTATAACGAATAATAATAAATAATAACAACAATAATAAATATTAAATAACACAAATAATAATAATAATTAATAAAAAAAATAATTATAAATAATAATAATAATAATTTGTTTTATTAATTATTTAATAATTAATTATTATTAGTTACTAGTGTCACAGATGGCTCTGGTCTGTCATCATTCATAATAATATCACATTTATTGCCCAGTAAGCAGTAAGAGTTGGAATCATTTGGCATCTAAAATAATGTACACTTAGTGCAGAACTCATTCTTTTTTTTGACTGAGCGATTCTTTTCCCAGCCGTGGAAACAAAAACTGACGTCTGGTGAATAGTCCAAAAACACTCGCAACACACCTAAAATTGGCATGCATTGAAATATTAGCCGCTCCCGCTGCCTGCCAGTGTTAATAAGCTATGTCTAATGTCTGCAGCGCTATTGGTTGAAAGCCACTTTGGCTGCTCGTGATTGGTTGTTATCTAATGTAAAATGAGTGTTCAATGTGCACATGGCTAATAGGGAAAAAATATTACTGAGCAATTTTTATTTGGAAATAAATATTAAGACTGTTTAAATTTCAAAGTTGTTATTACTGCTGTTGTTAAGCTAATCATTCTTTGAAAAAGGTATAGCTTGCTTAGTAGTAGAGAAGCAAAACTGAAAAATTTCTTTGAACATAAAGTAATAATCCTGTACAATTTGCCATTTTTCTTAATACTTAAACTGGGGTGCTATATAATGACACTGGGGCGAATCGCCCCTGCCGCCCCTCTAGGGAGAGCCCTGGTATAATAATAATAATAATCAGTATAATTTTTAAGTGAATTGCAGTCACATATAACAGAGTGTCAACAGAAAAGCACTACTATCATCAAGGTGTGTGGTTAAAGAGTTCTCAATGAGATTTGTTCAAATTCAAATGCTTTGGGTCAATAGTGCAATATGGTGACGGAAGGCGTCGACACCAACGTAACATTCTATTATTATTACCTACCTAACTGTCTACATGAGTAGTTCTATGCCCACGCTTTAGGGCAGTTCGTTCTATGTATACTTATTATTATTTTTACCTTACATGCAATCATATACGTGTGCCATGTGGAATCAGTCAACCATTTATCCTAGTACCACCCTTTGTGTGTGATTTGCTCATGCTAGCCAACCAGTTGTGCTAGGTGTGGCTTCTTTTGTTTATTTGTATCTACCAGAAATCTATTATGTAATCTTTTGTATAAATAGCCGTGTTAGGCAGCAATAAAGTCAGAGTCAGCTTGCACACTCTCAGAAGTTTCTTTGTTCTCTAACAATAACTTCACTGCGCTAAGTACATGCACGTACAACATTACTCGAGTAGTAATTAATAAGCAGATCAGCCTGGACCTCTGCTGGCCGAACCTAGCTTGACTAGTTCGCCTTCAAAGTTCGGCCTCTGCCTTGCACTGGAACAGATCAGCCGAACCTCTGCTGGCCGAACCTAGCTTTGACTAGTTCGCCCTTCAAAGTTCGGCCTCTGCCTTACACTAGAACCGCTAACGCAACCGGCAGCTAGCTAGTAGACTAGGATGGTAATGCACCACTCCTAAGGATACTAGTCGACCTGTGGGAGGGTTGTATCGCTGGAGCAATAGACACAGTTGCCATCACAGTTCGGGAGGTTGTGCAGGTAGGCCGAGCTACCAACTCACACCCCCACAGTGAAATCCTGCACAATATTGCGGTGTTGTAGGGGCTTCCAAATTCAGCTATGAACTTTTGCGGGCAGTATTTCTGCATCAGAGTGTTGTGGGGGTAATAATTGACTAAAGTGGCGTTGTGCTCTGGGGGTATATGGCAGAAGGATGTTGCTGTAGGGGGTGATTGTGAAAAAACCTAAAACACTCTGTAGGGGTGCCTTTTAAATTTTAAGAATGAGCCTGGTGCCTATTATCTTCGAGTGCCACCCCTGGGTATGGCCCTATTAGCATGATTACCCAGTAGCCGGAAAGGGTGTGCAGTTGTTTGATTGATATCATTGGCTGGCTAATGAAATAAACAAATCTGATTGACAATCTAATTGATAATGCTCGAACCATTTATTAAAACTTAGGTTATTTTGGGGGTCAATGCCATAATGGGTGCAGGCAATAGTGACTCTATGAAAAATGATGCTATAGTGAATTTTTTTTAGCACGGTGGTATGGTATGATAATATTGATATTGTTTATTAATTGGCCCATTAATTAGCCATACAATGCAAGTTGGAATGTTGTTTGTGACATAGATTCGTTTTTTATTTCCTTGTAGTTCACCAACTGAAATTTTTTCATCAGTATCATTCCAATTATGATTTTTTCTAAATAAATAATAATTATTATTATTTATTTGTTATTAATAATTAGTTGTAGTAAATGAATTAATTAATTGTTGTTATTATTATTTATCATTAAGTGTATATATCATTTTGGGTGTTATTTATTTAATTTTTTTTAAAAATATGTCATATTTATGAATGACAGCAAGCAATAAGTTATATGTTGATATGATATATGTTTGAAAATGCATGTAGGAATGTAATTTATGCATTCGTGTTTTTGTTTTAGTTTTTTTTTTGTCTATCAACATCAACAACTCTTGCTATAATAATAATTAAAACGAATAAACACAAATTGAAATAAATAATAACTGTTTTATTCTCTTGAAGTGTGGGTGTGTGTGATTGGTTCTGCATTGTATGTCATGCAGTTGTAGCTTCTACAAGTCCACAACATATCTTTAATGTTGGATTGTTGTTGGGAAAAAAGGAGATATAATTATTATTGGAATTTGTTGCTTCAGATCGTAACCACAAAGTTTGAGGGGATAGAATGATAGGGTAATTGTAAAGACCAAAAGTCAATGATTTAGTTTCTTTATTGTTCAGAAAGCCAACAGTTAGTGCTGAGGTGAATGCAACTTGATCTTGCTATGCAAGACAAAAATTACCAGGTCAACCAAATTAAAGCTAAGTGTAGAAGAATAATGTAAAAACAATGTCCACCCTGCATGGGTGTTTCCAGCTATTGTCAAAATACTAGTCGTTTGGTCGACAACCATTTGGTCGAAAGCCTGATTTGTCGAACACATTTTCGTCGAAATAGTGAGATCATTGGTCGAAAATTTAGGATCATTTGTCGAAAGTCGATGCTCTCGCGTGTACAAATTTGAGAGTTGGCTTCTCTTGCTGACTTGATAACGGGTGTGTAATAAATAACTTGTTTAAAACTCTTTGAATTTCAATCGCTTTGACCAATAAATTACCTGAGCATTCACCCGCTTTTTGAAAAAGAAGTTCAATTTTCAAAATTTTATTAACATTCATCTATACATGATATGGTAACATATTTATTCTCATATGAATCAGCATTCTCTCTTCTCTTAGGAGAATTAATAACATATTGATTCCACCAGTCTGAACTATTTTTATTATTTTTTTAGTTCGGAGACCATTTTTTAGTAATGACCTCAACAGATCAACCAGTTACAAAAAAAATAACACACTAAACGCGAAACTGATAGCACAGCTGAGAAGAGGACAAAATTTTGATAAGAGTAGCCAAAGTTGAAGCAAAAATATGCAAAACAAACTGTTAGAACACTGCAACAACAATCTAGCACTGGCTGCACAGATTACCGAAAATTTCGGAAATCTTTTTTTTTGAAAATAATTATAATTTTTATTACAAGCAAAATTAAAGCCCCCATTGGTGCACAAATGAACTAGAAACATTTAGAGCTACATTTTTATGTAAAGAACAACATCAATCAACAACTTTACAAAAATAATAAAAAAAAATTGAAATTAATTATTTATTATCAATGCCGTATCTAAATAATTAATTACTAGCTTACTAACCTTCAATTATATTATCACAGAGCTCAAACAAGCTAAGATATTAATAAACTAACTAAATCAGAAGAAGAAAACAATGTGCTTGCTCCTTTCCAGAAAAAATTTGCCAATCATTATCAAAAAAAATCCGAAATTTGAAACAGGAAGTGATGGGTCAAGGATATTTGGAACTGTTTCCGTCTAGAAGTTCGTACAGTCTTCAAACAAAAACCGGAAAATAGGCAATTCTCTGCTCTACACGATGGGATAAAAATTATTCATATCAGTCTACACAAACTTCTGCAATCAGTTTCGAAAACCGGACAAAATAAATCACGGCCGTTGCTTGTGGAAGATGAGTTGGACAGATAACTCCTTCACGAGCATTGCTCGAGGTGGAATGAGAATGAGTTAAAATAAGTCAATCATAGATAATATTGTGCAGGATGTCACTGTGGGGGTGTGAGTTGGTAGCTCGGCCTACCTGCACAACCTCCCGAACTGTGATGGCAAACTGTGTCTATTGCTTCAGCAATACAACCCGCCCACAGGTCGACTAGTATCCTTGGGAGTGGTGCATTACCATCCTAGTTTACTATCTAGCTGTCGGTTGCGTTAGCTATTCTAGTGCAAGGCAGAGACCGAACTTTGAAGGGGCGAACTAGTCAAAGCTAGGTTCGGCCAGCAGAGGTTCGGCTGATCTGTTTCAGTGCAAGGCAGAGGCCGAACTTTGAAGGGCGAACTAGTCAAAGCTATGTTCGGCCAGCAGAGGTTCAGGCTGATCTGCTTATTTATTACTACTCGAGTAATAGAGCATTTGTTGTACGTGCAGGTACTTAGCGCAGTGAAGTTATTGTTAGAGCACAAAGAAACTTCTGAGAGTGTGCGAGCTGACTCTGACTTTATCGATTCAAACATCCATATTTATATACACTGCTACATAATTCAGAAGTGATAAACAAAAGGTGGCCACACCTAGCACAGCAATTGGCTAGAGTGCGCCAATAAGGTATAAGAGGTGGTTCTAGAGTGAATGCATGGCTAGACTCACATGGCAAATATGTATGTTTACATGTTAAAGAAAAGTAATAATAAGTATGCATAGAATGACTTGCCCTAAAGCGTGGGCATAGAACTAACACATGTAGAATAAGCGTATGCATAGAACTAGGTAAGTGTATATATGAGTGTACCATAGAACGTTAGTGAGATGGCGCCGGTCCTTCACACACTCCGCCCCATTGGCGATGGTGGCCAATAAACAAGTCGGCGGCGTCGAACAGTGTGCTCTTTATTCCCTATAGGGTCGGGTCAGCTCCTTCTTTATGTCCTCTGCTCGTAGCAGCAGCTGGCAGGCTTCGTGCGTGATGGCATGCAGCTCACGGTCCAGGGCTTCCACGCGGTGCCTGTGCTCCCTTCTCCGTCTAAGTCTTTCAGCTTCGGCCGAACGCTCACGTTCGGCCCCGCCAACTATATGAGTTTGGCTGTGGGCGCTCTCTCCTAGGTGAGGTCGAGCGTCGGGGGGGGAGTTATCCTCATCTTCTTTGTCGGGGGGATGACTCTGGTTGCTTTCCCAACCGTTTTTGTACTGGCATCTTCTCCAGCTGTGTCCTTTCGTTCCGTCTCTTCCCTACTGGTGCTTTCTCTCCTGGTACCTTCTCTATGCTGGGGGTCGGGGTGCCGAAGGGTGGTGGCGACTCCCAGCCTATGGCTTTACAAAATTCGTCATACCGATCAGCATCTACTTCATATAATGGTTTAGACTTGCCGCCATGTTCTGCAGTGCCACCTTGCACACGAATATGTTTTAAGATGGCATCTCTTGAAGGGCTCTTCTTCCCGCACTTGCAGAAGAAGAAGGTCAGGTGCTGCCGAACGTGATATGCTACACGCTTCCTCACTTGCTGATAGTCACAGCGCTGGCACCTCCACTGTTCGCTGTCTCCAATCTGGACTGCCATATCTTTGATTGCATACATCGTCTCTCCGCTGAGCCATATTTCCCTGACAAGGTTGTTGGCTGCTGGCATTGGTGTCGGTAATTCTCCTCCTACAACATCAACACATCTTATATTGATGGTCGGTGCTGTGTTGATTTTTTGCAACATGTCCTCCTTGCGGGGGACAGTTACTGTTAAACGCATCTGTTGATCTAACGCTTTCGTTAGTGACTGTATAGTGACGTTCGGCAGCTTCTCACCTGTGGTTGATGTGATGTCGATCATCTCCTTGGTGGGCTGCGAAGTTCTTGCCATGGTGGTTGGTGTGATGTCCGGTTGGTCTACTCTTCTGTTGGGTAACGAACTCGTTCTTGGCTGGCTGGCAAGTGAGCGTTGGCGGCTCCTACACCTTTCTATATTCTGATTGGTGATGGCTACCACGTGCTCTCTCAGCGCCGCCCCCCACGTGGTATTATTTTGATGACGTGGGGTGGCTGTTTCTTTGCTGAATTTTCCGGCGAGCAGTTGTTCGCTACATTGGGGAGTTATGTTCCCCTGTTCATTGTTGTCTTTGGTGGCGAAGTTATCGTTCTGGGGAGTTGTACTCTCTTGCTCACTGCTTTTTCCTCGTCCCCTTTGGTGATAATTCGTCTCCTTTTCTACCAACTTCTTTTCTTCTTCTTTTTATTTTTACCAATATCCAACCGTTTTCGGCCGGGTTTTCTGCTAAGGTGTCCTCTTGGGTGGGGGCTCCACATTGCTGTGGTGCTGCCCCTCCCTCTCTTGTCCCACGGGGTGGGTTTTTGGATGGGTGTGGTTCTCCCACTGTAGTGTAGCAGTGGTAGTCGTCCAGTCTTTTTGGTTTCTGCCTCTCTCGCTGTGGTCGTTCTAAGGGTGATGTGACTGTCGGGTTTTGGCTCAAAGGTGGCCACTCCCTTTCATCGAGAGGGGGAGGTCTCTGGGGGCTGGGTGCCCTTTGAATGACCTCCAGGGGTGGGGTATCGTGTCTGTCCATGCTTCTTCTCTCGACATTACTGTCGTTATCTTCTGTTTGTTCCGACATTCGTGGTGGGCTACGGCTGACCGTAGGTGAAGGTGGTGGGGTAGGTACTGGGGTGTCGGGTGGCCCGCCTCCTGGGAGGAGGTTCCTGGGCTCCTGGGGAGTTGGTGGTGTCGGTGGCTCCCTGACAAATGGAGACCTGTCCCGTGGGGGTGACGGCAATGGTAACAGTTCCATTGGTTCTGCTGGTGCCTTGGGGGGTCGTCCTCTTCTTGCCCCCTTCATGTTGGGTTGGAGGGCTGGCTCCCGACAGGGAGGTGCTCGGCCGACCGGTTCTTGGCACATTCTGTAGTGGCGTAGCCTCATCCCATTCTGTATTGACCATTGCCCGTTCCTTTCCACTTTGTAAGTGTGATTCGGGAACGCCTCTGTCACTTGGTAGGGGCCCACAAACCGGGGTTGTAATTTCGGGTTGCTGCCCTTCACTCTTCTCTTATTCTCTAACACGACGAGCTCTCCCTTCTGGAAGACGGAGGGTTCCTCGTCGTCCTGGCTCCTGATTTCCTGTTGCTGGTGTCTGAGATACTCGTGTGCCCTCTGGAGGTTCTCCTGCACTTCTGCAGTGTGTTCCATGACGTTACGAGGGTTCAGGGTAGGAGGCGTACCCGTTAGTTGGTCAGGAAGGCGGACCTCCCGTCCCATCACTAACATGTTGGGCGTTTCTCCTGTTGCTGAGTGGGGGGTGCTGCGACAGGCTCGCATGATTTGCGGCAGCAGACTGTCCCACTCGTCCTGTCCTTTCGTCAGTATCAGGGTACGAAGTGCATCTCCCAGCGTTCGATTCTGGCGCTCCACCATCCCATTCCCTTGCGGGTGGTAGGGGGTGGTCCTCGTCTTCTTGATGCCCCACAGGCTGCATAGTTCTTCGAGTAGTACTGACTCGAACTGTGCCCCTTGGTCGGAGTGTAGCTGTTCGGGTAGACCCCAGTACGCAAACACTCTTTCGTCCAATGCGACGGCGACCGTGGGTGCTGTGGCATCGGGCAGCGCTATGGCGTCCTGCCAACGAGTGAAGTGGTCGGTGAGGACCAGCGCTCAACGGTTCTTCCTCTTTGTCAACGGCAGGGGGCCGACCAGGTCGATCGCCAGCTTCTGAAAGGGTCGACCAGCATACATTCGCTGTCTGTGAGGGTTCGCTGCCTTCCTCCCGTTTTTAGCTACTTGGCATACCTCACAATCTTTGATTAGTCTCCTGACCAGGGGGGAAATGCCCGGCCAGTACCAATCCATCAAGATGCGCTGCCTCGTCCGATGAATCCCTGCGTGGACCATCCTGTGCGTCTCCCAGACGACCTGTGTCCTTCTACTTGGTGGGCAGACTACACACTGTTTTGGCCTGGAAGGGTGGTGCAGCGTGATGATGAGCACCCCATCAGGGCGGATCTTCATCGCCTCCTTCCGCTCATACAGTGTCTTCAACTCGGCACTTCCTTCGGCCAATTCTCCTTCTGTGACGCTTCCCGGTCGTCTCAGCTCGGCATAAATCCGGCCTACCGCATCCTGCCCGTCCCTTTGCTCTTGAGCTAAGGTTTGGGCGGAGTGTACCGGGTTTGTCACAGTGAGGTTGACCCGCTCCTCTTTCTCTCCTCTCTCCGTAGACTCCCTCTTCAGCATGTCTCCCGGCCGTCTCGGCTCGGCATAAGTCCGGCCTACCGCATCCCGTCCCTTCGACTGCTTCTGAGCCGAATTCTGGGGGGGATGTACCGGGTTCAATGTGTTGAGGTCGTCTCTCACCTCTCTCTGAGGTCTCTGTCCAGCCTCCTGCTGTAGCTCTACATGGGAAGGTCCCCCATCTCTCTGCTCGATGGAGCCGCACTGCCTGCAGTCCGCACAGGGTCCTTGTCGGCTGAGTCCATCGGCATTGCCATGGTGAGTCCCTGCTCGGTGCTCGAGCTTGTATCGGAACTCAGCCAATATCTCTAGCCAGCGAGATATCTGGTTCGACGGCTCCTTTCTTCTGCACAACCAGCGGAGGGAGGCGTGGTCCGTCCGGAGCTTGAATTCCCGCCCGTAGAGGTAGGGACGGAAATGTTTCACTGCCTTGATGACAGCGACCAGCTCCTTCCGAGTGACGCAGTAATTCCTCTCGGCTGGTGCCAGCGTCTTGCTGAAATATGCAATGACGCGTTCCCTTCCTTCCTGTACTTGGGAGAGTACAGCGCCGACTCCTACCGCACTGGCGTCAGTGTCCAGTGTATACGGTAGGTTGGGGTCGGGGTACCCGAGTACTGGAGCCTGGTGAGTCTGGCTTTGAGATGGTCAAAGGCTGTCTGCTCTGCTTGTCCCCACTTCCATGGTGTCTCCTTGCCTGTCATCACTGTGAGAGGTTTAGCAATAGTGGCGTAGTCGGGGAGGTATTGACGATAATACCCGGCTGTTCCTAGGAACGCCTGCAGCCCCTTTACGTCCTTCGGTGCTTCCCATCTCCTGACGGCCTCCACCTTCCCTGGGTCGGTGGCTACTCCTCTTGCACTCACTACATGTCCGAGGTACTTGACCTCTTCTTGTAGTAGCTCGCATTTGGAGGGCTTCACCTTCAGGTTTGCCTGGTGGAGTCGTCCTAGCACTTTGCCGAGCCTCTGTAAGTGCGTCTGGAAGTCGGGTGCGATGATGATCACATCATCCAGGTACAGGAGCAGAGTCTTCCAGTGGAGACCTTTGAGGACCTTTTCCATGAGCCTCTGGAAGGTGGCGGAGCTGATGTCAGTCCGAATGGCAGCACCTTCCATTTCCACAGGCCGCTTCTGGTGGTGAAGGCCGACTTATCGCTTGCGTCCTGATCCAGGGGTACCTGCCAGTATCCACTGGTGAGGTCCAGCGTAGTAAAGTATTTACTACCGGCCAAGGCGTCCAGCGACTCGTCGATTCTGGGGATGGGGTAGGCGTCCTGTTTGGTTATATCATTCAGCCTCCGGTAATCCACACAGAACCTCCACGTGTCATCCTTTTTTCTCACCAGCACCACGGGGGAACTCCATGCTCCATCGGCCGGCTCAATCAGGTCCTTCTCCAAGAGATCCTTGATCTGGCGTTCTGCTTCCGCCTCCTTTTCTGGTCCCAGACGGTGTGGTGGGCACCGGATGGGTCGAGCCCCCTCTACTGTGGGAATCGAGGGCTCTGCTAGGGTCGTCCTGCCCAAATCTCCACTGTTGCTGCTGAATACCGTCTGGTATTTGATCAACAGCTCCTTTACCTGCTGTTCTTGCCACGGGTTCTGGCACCCTCTCTTGGCCTGGCTGAAGAGGTCGTGTAGATGGGGGGTATCTCTCTTCCTCCCATCTCGTGCCTCTGCTGTCCTTCCGGTTCGGTCAACCCCTGGACGCCACCCTCTTCCACTCCCGTAAAGGTACCAATAACCTCTCCTGTGGGTAGTCTTAGGGTGTCCTGCGTCGGGTTGAGACATCAGACCAGCACGCGCCCTTGGGCGTCTGGTTTGTTAACACTGGTGGCGATGGGTATCCCACCCTGTATGCTTTCGATCACTCCCTGGGAAAACGTGTCCCTGGAGCTCAGGTGGCACGGAATAGTTACTTCCGTCTGCGGGGGCAGCTTGGTGTCTTGTCGGACTTGCACCTTGGACACGAGATTTCTCCCGTGGCGGTCGGTACATGCCAGCTCCTTTCCTTGAATAATCAGCACTGGGCGGTCAAATCCCATCTGGCATCCTTGGCTTGTCAGGAAGGGCATCCCCAGAATGACGTCCTCGTTGACCTGGCTCACTACAAAGGTCTCTTCCAACTTCACATGACGTATCCTTCCCTTCAGTGCGAGCAAGCCGTAGAATGGGAGTCTAGTGCCGTCGGCCATGATCCCATGGGAATCGTAGTGCTGCAGGTTGCGTTGTACGTGGCTCGGTAACCGGTCAAAGACTCGCTTGGCCAACAGGTTAGTGTTGCAGCCGGTGTCGATGAGGTGTGTTACCGCCTCTCCTTCTACCCTTCCAGGTAGGTAGTAGCTTGATCGATAGGGTCGTTCTATCTGGTTGAGCTGGAGGGTCACAAGTTTCGGAACGAACCCTTCCTTCTCCAGTGGGGGCGTCTGGGCTTGCCTGTCCTTCCTTCTGGGCCTGGGTGGTTCCTGCTGCTCAAGAGTCCCGTCGCCGTCCGTTTCTACTGCCACTGAGCTGTCGGGTACCGACAGGCTGGCAAAACGGTTGTGCAGGGCGATAGGGGGACTAGTCAGGAGGTCCAGAGGAGGAGTTGCTCGCCGCGTTGCCGCTGGTCCACTGGAGGGTGCCTGTGCCCTTTCCTTCTGGTGTGTCATTGCCCGTGTGCAGCCAGTCGGTCTCCCTACTGCTGCGGGCGGTAGTCGTTTCCCTGGCGGCTAGGCCTAGGGACGGTTCTACATGCCTTCCGGGTATGACCTATCTGCTGACATCCCCAACATCTCTTCGGTGGCTCAGTCTTCGTCTCCGCCTTTAGGCTGGCAATCTCCTTGCTCAGCCCTTCTACGGTCCGAAGTAGCTGTGCCAAGGGGTCCTGTACCTCTTGGTGTCGAGCCATCTCCTTCTGTTGGGTCATCTCTTCCTCCAGGGGGTCGGCCTCCACTGTCCTGATGTGGGGTCCGCCTAAGGGTTGGTGTGGTACTTGCAGGAACTCATTTCCTCACTTATACTCTTCGGCCTCCCACCTCACCTTGGAGTCGTGGGCGCAGCCTAGGCCGAGTACCTTTCCACCTAGCTTGCCTACTAACGCATTCGCTTTTTGCTTACTAGGGCCTGACTGTACATTGAGCTGGTCGCGCAACCCTAAGGGATTTACTGCATATGCGAACCAACCGGCTGGTGACCCAGTCGATAGCGATCACCTTGATCTGTTAGAGCGGGTTAGGCCCCCAGAGGTAACCGACGGTCTGATCCATACCCCACTTTGCTATGGGTATATGAACTTTGACCGTTTTCACCAGCCTTGCCTGTTCACCAGCGTTCCAGGATATGGACTTAACTCTGCCATTCCACGCTGGCTAGGTGTGGACTATCATCCACGTACCACTCGCTTTAGTATTTTCCGACCTACAGTCGAGCCGACTAGACGGTACCACAGTATCCTGTTAATTCAGGATTCGAGACACAGTGGGCCTTCAGCTCCTCCCACAGCGCTATAGCGATGTTTAATGTGTCTCCAGAGCCTCACAGCCCCACTGCCGCCGGTTTTTGGCAGACTTCAGGGAGCCTATCCCCCTAAGTTTGCCAAAATCGCCTCTTCCAGGTTCTGTGGCCGTACTGCTAACAGGTGACGTTGCAAGTACGTATGCCCCAACGTACTGTGGAAGGTCTGTAGTACCAGCTCCTCTCTATTCTGTCGTGGCAAGGTGCTGTGGGCGGCCTTGATGAGGTGTTCGACCGTGAGTGCGTGGTCTTTGAGACTGTCTCTGGGGTTTCGTCGGTAACTTAGCAGTTTTGCTTGAGCTTCCGAACGAGTCATGCCAAAGGTTGCCTGCAGTGTCCGCGTTACTTCTTCTACGGTCTCGCCTCGACCACATCGTTCAGCTTTGCCTACCAAGGCTTGGCGTAGGTGGATCATCGTGTCTTCCGCCTGCCAATGGTTAGCGTCGGCCACCTCTTGGAACTGTTGCAAAAAGTAGTCCACATCCCCTGTACCATCGTACTGTGGTACCTTAAACTTATCTCGCGTTGTGGCTACTGTCATGCGGTCCAAGATGTGTGTGAGCGTCCCCATCATCTGCAGGCTGGAAGAATCCCTGTCCGTACTCAGCGCTCGTCTTCGTGTCGCCATCCTTCTTCAGGGAGATGCTGCTTGTGGGTGTCTGTCAATCCCACTGCTGCCACCAATGTGCAGGATTTCACTGTGGGGGTGTGAGTTGGTAGCTCGGCCTACCTGCACAACCTCCCGAACTGTGATGGCAAACTGTGTCTATTGCTTCAGCAATACAACCCTCCCACAGGTCGACTAGTATCCTTGGGAGTGGTGCATTACCATCCTAGTTTACTATCTAGCTGTCGGTTGCGTTAGCTATTCTAGTGCAAGGCAGAGACCGAACTTTGAAGGGGCGAACTAGTCAAAGCTAGGTTCGGCCAGCAGAGGTTCGGCTGATCTGTTTCAGTGCAAGGCAGAGGCCGAACTTTGAAGGGTGAACTAGTCAAAGCTATGTTCGGCCAGCAGAGGTTCAGGCTGATCTGCTCATTTATTACTACTCGAGTAATAGAGCATTCGTTGTACGTGCATGTACTTAGCGCGGTGAAGTTATTGTTAGAGCACAAAGAAACTTCTGAGAGTGTGCAAGCTGACTCTGACTTTATTGATTCAAACATCCATATTTATATACACTGTTACATAATTCAGAAGTGATAAACAAAAGGTGGCCACACCTAGCACAGCAATTGGCTAGAGTGCGCCAATAAGGTATAAGAGGTGGTTCTAGAGTGAATGCATGGCTAGACTCACATGGCAAATATATATGTTTACATGTTAAAGAAAAGTAATAATAAGTATGCATAGAATGACTTGCCCTAAAGCGTGGGCATAGAACTAACACATGTAGAATAAGCGTATGCATAGAACTAGGTAAGTGTATGTATGAGTGTACCATAGAACGTTAGTGAGATGGCGCCGGTCCTTCACAATACCATACATTCTAAACACCTGGTGCACACAAAAAGGCACTCAATCGACCAGGAGAACCTCCAGAACCTCCAACCAACACACCATACAACGTATAAATCAACAGTCAACCCTAAAAAATTGCATACATTTTAAATAACTGGTGCACACAAAAAGGTACCTCACAGGTTCTCATGGTAACTGGTGCATACTTCAAGTACCTGAAACCAGGAGAACCTTCCCCTTAGACTCCATGACAGAGATCTGCTCACTTGTTGCTACTATTGTTATTGTAGTTAACGTATAAGGGCTCATTATTTGCAAAAATGTTTGTTATAGTAGAATTCTACACATTCGCATCAAGAACGTCAAAGGGTGGACAACCCTCTGAGTGGTAAAACCACCGTTCAGCATAGAGTTCCAAAAATCAGGTTTTGTACTCGCCGAAAAACGAAAACTTCGCCCAGCTTTGCATGGACGTTCTCGATCCGAAAATGCCTATTAACTGCTTGTTGTAGCCTTGTAGAATATAAAGCAATGGCTGAGAGCAAGGTGACTGCTGAGTACAGATGTGGTTATTGTTATCTGGAGTTTAACTCAATGGTAGATCCTAGAGAGCTGCCATGTCATCATGTATTCTGTATAACATGTCTACAAGGAGACTATACAGACAATAGTAACATCTGCTGTAGAATATGTCAGTAAGTAAAGTATTATTATACATGGTATATCAATTTATATCCTACAAGTATGTGAGCTGATGTATGGCTATGTCAGTCTTGCATACACAATATAGAGTTAGCTAAGACTGTTGTACTTATTTTGTATTTTTTAGGAAAGTCTACAATATGGAGACATTTGATCACTTACCAACCGCTAGTTTGGATACGGAAGTACTAGCTGATTCCGCACTATTGACATGTGATTGTTATGATTGCAAAGGAAACACCGCCGACTGCTACTGCGTATTCTGTGCCTACAAGATGTGTGACAACCATAAACAAGTTAGTTTGTTATGTAGAACATATTCGATTACATAAGTGCAAATTGTATCAGCGCTGAGTTATTTTCTGACTATTTTCTAACTCAATAGCTCTTTTCCGATGGCAAACCTAACAATACAAGACAACAAATCCCTACCATATTTATTTAACACTTTATAATACTTGCAGAGTCATAACTCAGTTTTTGGCGACAGACACTATACCATACCCATAGCTACATACCAGTTTAATCCAGGCTCATACAAGAAAACCTGGTGCAAAGAGCATTTTGGAGAGCCAGTTATAGAGCTTTGTGAAGAATGTGGTCGACTGGCATGTTTACATTGTGACAAAAAGAAAGAGTCTTGCAAAGGTATCCAACGTGGTTATTTAATATAACTATGGTATTTGATATCAATTAACTGGAAACTGTAGAGTTGTTTCCTCTTGTGCTGCAGATGATTCTACGGACCACAAATATTGCTCACTGGTTGAACAGAAGGAGAAGATAACTACACATTTCGACCATCTACTGCAGTTAGCTAATGACAAATTAACAAATATTTGTAAATGGGACAAAAAAATATGGAGGTTTCTTGACGGGGAGGAAGTTGAATGCCAGAAAAGAATAGAAATGATTGAGAACACTAGAGATAAGCAGGTAGCGATGAAATATAGGAAACCGCTTTACCACTGTAGCCAAGCTGCAGATTTCCGGTTAATCTCGTTTTTCCAACAAAAGATCCTGGTCAAAGGGTCACAACTTTTATCTTGTGGTGTATTGCAGATAGAACTGATTAAGGAGCAGAGTGAGTTGATGAAAGAACGCATATATGGCAATCGAGAGTTTCTCACAGAAAAAGTGGAGTCGTACAACATGGAGCTGATGGACAAAAAAGAAAAGTTGGAGGCAACGCGTTCTAAAGTACACACTTGGTTAAGGGAAAGTTCACTGACAGAGACGGTACATCAAAAGCGAATGATAGCAGACGAGTTGAAAGAGAAGACAAACATAAGACTTGGCCTTGAGCTCTTTAGAACACCTCACGTCATACACACAAGTTAGTCTTCAATGTATTTTGCAGAGAAAGCATTCTAGTCAAGTAATGTGCAACTGTTGAATAAAAGCCTGGCTACAAGATTGCAAGTCTCGTTTGCTATGTGTTGTGCGAGTTCAATGCACTAAAAGCTAGATGCAAGTTCGGTACATTGAACTACATTGCATTGAGACAATTATGTTTGCTGAGGCAATAACCAATAGTAGTAGCTTAGCTAGATAACCGTGGTCTTGTTAGTAGTTTTTATTACTAGCGGTTGGATCAAAGTCATTGAAACGAGCATAGCTGGATTTACTATAGACCACTTTAGCCAATCACAATCAAATTGCACGGTCCACTGGTCAAAGCACACCGCATGATAGGCATTTTCGGATCAAGAACGTCCATGCCTTGAAAAATTCGGTGCGGGAAAGTACTTCCGAATGCCATTTTGACGTTCGTTCCTGGTATAATTTCTGTGAGTTTAACGTTCAAAAACTCAAATTTCCGTATCAGGTATTGTGTTCTTTTGTTGTCAACTAGTCGCAAAAATCCGGAAACAAATAAAAAGATGGCCGCTCCCAAAAGACGTCAAGTTTTAATTATTTAAAAATCATTGTTTTTAATCTATTTACTAAGTAACAACAGAAGATAACAGTGATAAATAATTATAAAAATAATAAACAATAATAATACTTCAATAAATTGAAAGTAATTTTTATTACCATCCGTAATAATAAAAATAATAATAATTATAGTTAATATATATGTATATATATATGTGTTGCATGTAAGCAAAAATGGTAGCTGCCGTAAAAGGGCACGTATTATGCAGAAATAATTATTATAGCAGAGCTGTACGTATTCAGAGCAAGAACGTCGTACAGTGAACAACCCCTGAACGGTAAAACCACTGTTCAGCACAGAGTTTCAAAAATCAGGTTTTGTACTCGCCGAAAAATGAAAAACTCGCCCATTTTGGCATGAAAGTTCTCGATCCGAAAATGCTTAATTTAAACATGTTAAAAGTTTGCAAAACGGACAAAACTCAGGGCAATTAGCAAAATGCGTTGACTTTTCGGAACTCTTGTGCAGTAACGCACGGAATTTGCGATCGTGTAGGCAGGCCTTAACACCTTCATGCTTTACTCAGAGAACATCTGCTATAAGGTTTGAAACATTTGGATGTTAGTTGTTTATCGGTGAATGAAATAAACTTGTTTTGGCTGATTGCTGTGACTCAGAGAATTAAAAAAAAAAATTAAAACATTTTTGTACAACCTAATTCTAACAAACTATGGACAGTTTTGTAATACTATAGTTCAGGTTTAGAGACGTGTAGAGGAGCCATATGATACCGCACATCTACTGCACTCGCAAATGTTGAAGAGTAATTATTTACCATTGTAGGAGACTTCCCGCCTCTAAACATAAAGTTGGTGAGTTGTCCAACTTCTCTAACATTAAAGACTGAAGTACCCACTACCTCTCAATGCTTCTCAGCATGCTATAGCAATAATGGAGATCTTCTTTTGGGTTGCAACGATGGAGTGAAAATTTTGAGACAGAATACTGCAGAAGTAGTGATGCATGGAATGTTCAATAAGCCAGTTACTTCTGTTGTTGTACATCACCAAAACGTCTTTGTCACCAGCGTTTTCAATGAGACCAGGAGTGTTTCCATGTTTTTGCCTGAGTTGAGACAGCAAATGAACTTGTTTTCCTTCCAATGCTCTTGCAATATTCCATCATTTGCTGCTGCCAGCAATGAATATGTAGTCGCTGTCAATCCAAAAGGACGCAATTTGATTGTTTACCGGTTCGCTACCAAAAAACAAACCAGGCTTCATCTTGAAAACTTGCCATGGCATGTCCACTTCCTACCAGATGGTGATCTGTTGGTTCTGGGGCTTTTTCCTACCGATTCCTTAACAAGATACAAAATCGAATACAGTCAGTTAGTTGTCATGTGGACATGTGAAGAAATAAAATATGGCAGCACTATTTGCACAGACATAGATGGACTCATATACGTCATTACAAGACTTAAAACCCTCTACATTGTCTCCCCTCAAGGTTTGTTTACTACTTAAACTTCTTACGGTGTCCAAGAATAGACAATTTGTTTATTACATTTTTCTGAAACAACTAATGATGATATGTTGACATTACATAGTATAGAATTAAACTTGGGAACATTTCTGAGTTTGTCCTTTTGTAGGTGTGATACTGCAAGTGATCAGAAATGATAAGTTACCACTAGTGCCTGGAACGATAAGTATCAAGGGAAAAAATGAGTTAGCTGTACCTTCATGGGATCGTGCAGCTGTTTGCACGTTCATGATAAGCCCTTGAGGAGTACAACAAATATTCTAAACCTCACATTACTCTAACATCTGGTCATTTAACTCTTATAGCTAAAGTGTTTGTGTTGGGGATTTACAAAGTTTTATGGCGACATAAAGTCTGTGCACCTTAACTCTAAAATATAATGCTTGTTCTATTGTTTTTGTTCCGGGATATAGTTTTTATTTCATATAGTCTTTGTTTGTAGCGTCTTTGAAAATAATTTAGCAATGTAAAAAGTGTTGTAATGGAATTGCATACTATTTCTCTTTAGTAGTGTAAATCTGCATTGGCTATTTCCTACAGTAGTTAGCTAGCAGTATGTGTAGACGTGTGAGCAAACTTTGGTTTGTTGTTGTGCTAAGCTCTGTATTTTAATCAAAAGCATATCAAACTGCAATCAAAGCACAATAATGTTACACTTAGTAAACAAAATATTAAGCAGAGGCAAACTACAAAACCCATGCAAAATTATTAGGCAAAAGTTAGAGTTACCTTTTAGCCTCTGTTTGCTACACTCAAGGTAGAGTTCTAAAACTCTGTAAACTTTAGTTATGTTGTGTGCTTCCTACTTGCTGGTTTTAGCAGAACTAACCTAGTCACGTGCAGGCTTTGTTATTTACAGTAGCTATGGATTAAAACAGCTAATTATTGGTTAGCATTGCAGACTAAACAAGGTTAGCAGAGGATTAGTGGAAAAAAACAGAAACCTTATGTGCAAGACCAAAAAATGAACAGCAAGCTGGCAGCTACACTCCCCGCAATCACAAAAAATAGGCAATTCAATCAACGAGTAAAATACGTTTATAAACTGGCCTTTCAAGAATAGTTGTAGATGAATGTGGCCTTCCCTTAGCATCAAGGTTACAATCACTTATGCAAAGAGACACCTTCTGAACCATCCCATCCTTACTAGGATTTACATCGACAACCTTGGCCAAGTTCCGCCTTGTTCGAACCAGATTTTCATCTTTCAATAATACCATGTCTCCAACTTTGAAGTTCTTTTGAATGGAGTTCCATTTTTGATGAGTCTGTAAAGTAGATAAATACTCATGTCTCCATCTAGACCAAAACTGCTCGGCCAAGGCTTGCACACACCTCCAATGACGCCGGCAACCAACATCCGCACTTACAAATTTTCCAGGGGGAGGTAATGATTGTTGAACTTTCATAGTAAGAATATGGTTTGGGGTTAGAGGCTCCAATTGAGAATGGTGGTCAGAGTTGTGTATGTAAGAAATTGGGCAGCTATTCACAATCGCCATCACTTCATAAAGCAGGGTGCGCAGCCCCAAAGTGTTAAGTCGGCCAGAGATAGGCCCTCAATCATTTTTCTTGCAGTACGAATCATTCATTCCCACACTCCGCATATGTGACTGGATGCAGGTGTGTTGAATACAAAGTGACAATTATTCTTTAAAAGAAACTGGGCAAATTAACCCTTTGGAGTTGTATTCAGTGCACTTTGAAACTCGTTTGAGGCACCAACAAAATTGGATCCTCTCTCTGAATAAAGTGTAGATACATGACCTCGAATACTTATCAAACACCTTAGCGCATTGATGAAGCCATCAGATGTCATATCCTCTAATAATTCCAAGTGAATCGCCTGTGAGCTAAAACAGCTAAAGATACTTAGCGCCGGGTTTCCTTCCTACCCTATTTTACTCTGAAAGGACCAAAACAGTCAACCGAACATGAGTAAATGGGGGTACTTCCTCACTACATTCGACGGGTAAACTTGACATTCTTTGAGTAGCGGTGTGGTCTCGTAGTTTATGTTGATTATTGATGAAGTAACAGCAGTTCCTCTCATGATATGGTAGCCCTGAGACATAGCAAAGTTGAGCGTGGTATTCCTACCCTGATGTGCAACTCTCTAATGAAAATGGGTTACTAGTAACTTGTTCATTGAGCTCTTGGTAGGTTGAATCACGGGATGTTTCATTTTGTAGGTATATCTGGAAACGTGCAATCGCCCACCAATACGTAGCAGGCCAAATTCATCTAAAAGGAAATCAAGATTGCATAGTCTTGAAGCTTCATCTAAGGACGAACCCTCACGGAGAGAGTCGATTTCATCCTTAAATTCTGAAGCTTGATTTTAACTAACCAACCAATGTCCAGCAAAAACAGATTCCAAGACCTTATCCCTACCCGTTGCGCCTTTGGAAAAACTCCTTGCATTACGACAAATTCATGTAGCTACTCTGAAAACTGCTGTCCAAGATGACAACTTACCAAATCTAGAAAGAATAGAATTACATAAGGTTGAAGCCAAAGAAATAGATGTGTTTTCCCAACTTCGGGATCATCCGAGCTGGGAGAAGAAACCAAAGAATGAACAGCGAGTTCTAAAAAATTAGGTTCTTTAATCCAAGAAGAATCTTGCAACTGCTGTACAGAGCAACCACGAGAGATGATGTCAGCAGGATTGGAAACAGAACTAATATAGCTCCAATCTGAGGGGTTACTTAGCTGCCTGATCCTTTCAATGCGATTGCATACGAAGGTGTGGAAGCGCTGAGAATCACTGTGAATATAACCTAAGACCACGTGTGAATCTGTACAGAGGAATACCTTCAAATTCTCCAGCTACCACAGCGCCTTGTAGTTCAAGACGAGGAATGGTGACAGCCTTTATTGGCGCCACTTTGCACTTTGCCATCAATAGAGCTGTTAAATTACAACCTTGAGAATCCTTAAACCGAATATAACTACAAGCACCATATCATAGAATACGGGCATCACAAAAAACATGAAGCTCTACCGTAGTGGGTTTAATAGATGGTTTCTTAACCTTATAACACCTTGGCAATTTTAAACTAGAAAGTTCATTCAAGTCATCGAACCACGCATTCCACTGCCCTGCCGTACCAGAAGGCATTGGGTCATCCCAAGACAATTTTTTCTAACACAGTGCTTGCAATAACATATTTTCGCGCACAATAATGGGACTAATTGAGCCCAGTAGATGGAGCAGGGTTGCAATTAATAGCAGGGCTTTTCGACCAGTTACTGGTCTTTTTGACGAGACACATAGGAACGAGAAGATATCGTCTGAAGTATTCCAACTAATTCCTAAAGCTGTCACCTCTGTGTTAATCAAATCACCAGTGGAGTTACCTGGAAGTAGCATTTCCATAGGGTTAGAGTTATCTTCCTTTCCACTGACTAACTCATGAACAACTGATTTATCATTTGAGACAAATTTGTAAAGGCGCAATCTACCGATAGAACACAGTTCTACTCGAATACTTCAACAAATTAATAGCTTCCTCGCTGCTAGGTAAACTTACCAATCTTTCATCGACATAAATTCTTGATCAAAACCTGGGCTGCATCGGAATATTTCTCAGCATTGTCATTCGCTAATTGTTTTAGTCCAAAACTAGCACAGGCAGGAGATGATGCGACTCCAAAAATTTAAACCGTCATGCGGTAATCCACAATGTCACCTTAACTATCATACCATAGGAACCTCAAAAACTCTCTACTTTCCAGCTCAACCTTGAACTGATGAAACATCTTCCGTACATTGCACATGATTGCTATCGGCTCGTTGCGAACTCTACATAGAACTCCAAGCAAACTATTTTTCAGGTCAGGACCTGGCTATAGATGCTGATTCAAGGACTCACCTTGAAAACTAGCACTGGCGTCAGAGACTACCCTTAGTCTTCCCGATTTAGATGAGCGTAAAACTCCGTGGTGTGGAACGTACCAACAATTGTCAGCGTCCTTATTTGTTACAATTTCCGCATCACCCATACGAATTATATCTGACATAAACTCATGATATTTACTTGCATACTCATAATCTACATTGAGCCTTTTAGCAAGTCTTATAAATCTGGCCATAGCATACTTACGTTTGTTTGGAAACTTCGTTCGTTTGCGAAAGGACAGTGGCATGATGTACTGGCCATTTATTTTGTGAATCCTTGTTCGTAATATATGCAAAAATAGCAGCTCATCTTGGGACATGGGTGAGCCAGAAGTAGCCTCAGAAAAATCCTCCCCCAGACATTGCAAAATTGCATGTGCCAGCCGGTAGTGCTCTTTTGTAAGAATGCTGTGAGTATTGACGATGACATTTTTATTTACTTCAGATTTCCCTCCCACTATTGACCAGCCCAAGTCGGTTTCTACTGCATATGGCTCGTTATTGTTTCCTGTTATAACAGAATGTTGGGCTAGCGCATCCGAACAGCTGTAACCTTTGAGAAGGCCCACAGAACAAGGTTGAAGGGAGAAAGCTTAGAAGTGATGTGTTGAAGGTGTGGCGATCAAAGAGCTGTTTCAGGAACAGGAATGTGAAAGGTTTTTAGGGATAACTTCTCGGGAGTACAATTCTGGAATAGAGAAGTCTGAATACCTATGCAAGCCTTCCGAGTTCCTGGATGGTATATGCGATCAAGAGGAGAGCCTTCTTCGAAAGGCTTCAGCCACAGCAAATTGATTCCCAAAATGCTCTCTTCATACTCTTTTAGCCTTCTCATATGCCGCTGAAGTATTCACAACCAGGTACCCCTCTACTGCTTCTCCTATTCTGGGATAGGTCCCTTGTCTATCAACGTTAAAAAGGCTGATTCCCACTAGGGAAATCTCAATGAATCTCCATCAAAAACTGGAGGTTCAGATCGTGGAAGATTGTTAACACTAAAGGTCTATGCACACGAAACGGTTTTTGTTCCAGTTCTGTTTCCGTTGGCAGTAAACTGCGAATCAGTAGGCATGGTACCGCGCAGAGTTTGTGTAATTTAGCGGGCCGTTAGCATTTGGACATGTTGAATATTCTTTCCATTCCGCTCCCCGTTTTCATAGAGTTCTTTGCTGTGATTGGTTAATTAATATCAAACAGCGAGTTGACAAACTTTTGTGATACTGCTAAGCTACTGGAAATAAACCTTTTTTATTTGACATTTATTTTCTAATATGTCTTGTGCAAGTGTTGAGGAGTGTTACTGTACCAACCACAATTTCTTGGCAAGAGCTCTTTATTGAGTGTGTGCAATGCAGGCCAGCATTGTTCAATAAGCATGATTGGGACTACAACGACACCAGGGGGTGAAGAGGAACTTGTGGCTTGAGGTGTCCAAGACTTTAATTGAAGCTGATTATGTCCAGCTAAAAGATGTTGAAATATGTAAGTTTCCAATGCAGCTGTTTTACTTTTTATGCAGTGTTACCACCTAAAAAAAAAGTAATGGTGACCTCAGTGAATAAAACTATCATTATTTTTAGATATAAGTTAAATAACCATGGAATTTTCCAATAAATAAAAATAATTTATTATTATTATAATTATTGCTAATCACTCACCGTGACCTTGGTAGTAGTTTTTGTTTTATTATGCAGGATTTCACTGTGTGGTTGTGAGTTGGTAGCTAGGCCTACCTGCACAACCTCCCGAACTGTGATGGCAATCTGTGCCTATCGCTTTAGCAATACAACCCGCCCACAGGTCGACTCGTATTCTTGGGAGTGGTGTGTGACCATCCTAGCTTACTGTCTAGCTGTCGGTTGCGTTAGCTATTTCAGTGTGCAAGCCAGAGGCCGAACTTTGAAGGGCGAACTAGCTAGAGCTAGGTTCGGCCAGCAGAGGTTCGGTGATCTGCTTATTAATTACTACTCGAGTAATAGAGCTTTTGTTGTACGTGCATGTACTAGCGCAAGTGAAGTTATTGTTTGAGAACAAAGAAACTTCTGAGAGTGTGCAAGCTGACTCTGACTTTATTAGCAATGACATCAATATTTATACACATGATTACATAATATAAAATGAGTAGATAAAAGAGACCACACCTAGCACAAATGATTGGTTAGAGTGTGCCAATAACAACATAGTAGGTGTGACTTGAGTAAATGCATGAGTAACTAGAAATATACTGTATATGAAAAGAGTGTCATAGAACCGTCGGCTCTAAAGTGCCTACATATAACTGGTAAGTGTAACATAGAACTGTAGGTAAGATGGCGCCGTCCTTCACATACTCCGCCCCATTGGCGATGGTTGCCAATAAACAATTTGACGGCGTCGGTATGGTACAGCTTACTCCCTGTAGGGTCGGTTCAGCTCTTTCTTTATCTCTTCCGCCCTCAGTAGTAGTTGGCAGGCTTCATGCGTGACGGCATGCAACTCTCTGTTGAGGGCCTCCATCCGGTGTCGGTGCTCTCGACGTCTTCTGTTTCTTTCAGCTTCGGCCGAACGTTCTCGTTCGGCTCGCCAACTATAGGCTGGTGGGAGGCGTTCCTTCCTAGGGGATGCCGATCTCCGTGGGGGAGTTGTCCTTCTCTTCTTTGAAGGAAGGGGTGGCTCTGGCTGTCTCCCCAGCCTCTTTTGTACTGGAGTTCTCTCTGCCTTCTCGATGTTGGGGGTCGGGGTGCCAAAAGGTGGAGGTGCTTCCCAACCCATCGCTGTGCAGAACTCTTGGTACCGATCCTCGTCTACCTCATACAGTGGTTTGCCTTTTCCACCATGTTTTGCGGTGCTTCCCTGTACTCTGATGTGCTTCAGAATGGCATCTCTGGACGCACTCTTTTTCCCGCACTTGCAGAAGAAGTACGTCAGGTGCTGTCTAACATGATACGCAACTCTCTTTTTGACTTGTTGGTAACTACAGCGACGACACTACCACTGGTCGCTTTCTCCGATCTGTTCTGCCATTTCTTTAATTGTCCTCATGGTTTCTCCGCTGAGCCAAATCTCTCTGGCGACTTTCGTGGACTTTGGCATTGTAAGGTCACTCTCTCCTGCAACAGCAACACATCGGATATTAATTACTGGTGGAGCTGTGATTTTATGTAACATGTCTTCCTTGCGGGGGACAGTCACAGTTAACTTCATCTGTTGATCGAGCGCTTGTGTCAGTGAGCTGATGGACACATTCGGCAATGTCTCACCTGTAGTAGAAGTTATGTCGATCTTCTCCTTTGTGACTTGTGTTGTTCGAGCCATTGTCTGTTGCAGTGAGTTGTCCAGTTGGCCTACGCTTCTAGTGGGTAGTGAACACCCTCGCTGCCGACTATGAACTGAGCGTTGGCGGCTCCTCCACCTTTCTTTATTTTGATTGGTGTTTGGTCCAACGTGTTCTTCCAGCGCCGCCCCCCACGTGGTTCCGTTCCGGTGACGTAGGGTGGCGGTTTGTTTGCTTGATTTCCCGGTGGGCGTTTGTTGGTGGCAGTTGAAAGTTACCTCCTCTTGTTGGTTAATTTTTTCGGCGGCGAGTTCACTACTCTGGAGAGTTGTGTTCCCTCGTTCATCACTTCTTCCTCGCCCCTCTTGGTGATAACTGGTCTCTCTTTTCGGTAGATTGTTTTGTTTTCTCTTTCTTTTTACTACTGTCCAGCCGATTTCGACCGGATTTTCTGCTGCTGTATCCTCTTGGGTGGGAGCTAGGAGTTGTGATGTTGCCTTTCGGCTTTCTCCTGTCCCAGTGGGTGGGGTTTTGAATGGCTGCTGTCCTCCTACTGTTGTGTAGCAGTGATAATCATCCAACTTTCTTGGCTTGTGCCTCTCTCTTTGAGGCCGATCTAGGGGTGATGTGGGCGTCCGGTTTTGACTCAGAGGTGGCCAATCTTTTTCATTGAGAGGAGGGGGCCTCTGAGGGCTGAGTGCCCTTTGTGTGATTTCCAGGGGTGGAGTGTCATGCCTTTCTAGACTTTCTCTTGCGTTCTCTCCATCTCTGCCGCGTTCTACTAGTTCTGACCTTCGGGGTGGACTGCGACTGGGCGCAGGTGAAGGTGGGGGTGTAGGCTCTTGAGTATTGGGTGACCCTTCTCCCGAGGGGAAGTTACTGGGTTCCCAGATGGGTGGCGGTCTTGGTGGTTCCCGGACAAGGGGTGACCTGTCTCGTGGGGGTGACGGTAATGGCAATGGTAATAGTTCCATGGGTTCAACGGGTGCCTGGCGTGCCTTGGGGGGTCGTCCTCTTCTGGCCCCTTTCATGTTGGGTTGGAGAGCTGGTTCCCGACAGGGGGGTGCCCGGCCAACCGGTTCTTGGCACGCTCGGTAGTGGCGTAACCGCATCCCATTCTGTATGGACCACTGCCCATTCCTCTCTAAATTATAGGTGTGGTTTGGAAATGCTTCCGTCACCTGGTACGGCCCCACAAAGCGGGGTTGTAACTTAGGGTTGCTGCCCTTTACTCTTCTCTTGTTTTCAAGCACGACGAGTTTCCCCTTCTGGAACACGGAGGCTCCTCGTCGTCTTGGCCTCTTGTCTCTTGCTGCTGGCTCCTGAGGTATTTATGCGCCCTCTGGAGGTTCTCCTGCACTTCTGCGGTGTGATCCATGATGTTGTGGGGGTCTAAGGAGGGAGGTGTACCCGTTAGTTGGTCAGGAAGGCGAACTTCCCGTCCCATCACTAGCATGTTAAGTGTCTCTCCCGTTGCCGAGTGGGGTGTGCTGCGACAGGCCCGCATGATTTGTGGCAGCAGACTGTCCCACTCATGCTGCCCTTTCGTCAGTATCAGGGTGCGAAGTGCATCTCCTAATGTCAGGTTCTGGCGTTCCACCATCCCGTTCCCTAGGGGGTGGTCCGTGTCTTCTTGATGCCCCACAGGCTGCATAGCTCCTCGAGCAACACCGATTCGAACTGTGCTCCCTGGTCGGAGTGCAGTTGTTCAGGGAGGCCCCAGTAAGCGAATAGTCGCTCGTCTAGTGCTACTGCGACCGTGGGTGCTGTGGCATCAGGTAGCGCTATGGCGTCCTGCCAGCGAGGGAAGTGGTCTGTGAGGACCAGTGCCCAGCGGTTCTTCCTTTTAGTCAGAGGTAGAGGACCGACCAGGTCGATTGCCAGCTTTTGGAATGGTTGACCGGCATACATCCGCTGTCTGTGGGGGTTCTCTGTTCTCCTCCCGTTCTTTGCCACCTGGCACACCTCGCAATCCTTGATTGGTCTGCTGACCAGGGGGGAAATGCCCGGCCAGTGCCAATCCAGTAGGATGCGCTGTCTTGTTCGAAGTACTCCTGCGTGGATCAACCTGTGCGTCTCCCAGACGACCTGTGTCCTCCTGCTCGGTCGACAGACCACACAACGCTTTGGTCTGGAAGGGTGGTGGAGCGTGATGGTGAGCACCCCGTCGGGGCGGATCTCCATAGCCTCTTTCCGCTCATAAAGTGTCTTCAACTCGACACTCCCTTCTGCCAACTCCCTTTCTGTGACGCTCCCCGGTCGTCTCAGCTCGGCATAAATCCGGCCTACCGCATCCTGCCCGTCCCTCTGCTCTTGAGCCAAGGTTTGGGCGGAATGTACCGGGTTTGTCACAGTGAGGTTAACCCGCTCCTCTTTCTCCGTTCTCTCTGCTGACTCCCTCTCCAACATGCCCCCCGGTCGTCTCGGCTCGGCATAAATCCGGCCTACCGCATCCCGTCCCTCCGACTGCTTCTGAGCCGGGTTTTGGGGGGGATGTATCGGGTTTAATGTGTCGAGGTCGTCTCGCACCTCTCTCTGAGGTCTCAGCCTAGCCTCTTGCTTAAGCTCTGCATGGGAAAGTCCCCATCTCTCTGCTCGATGGAGCCACACTGCCTGCAGTCCGCACAGGGTCCTTGTTGGCTGAGCCCATCAGCATTGCCATGGTGAGTTCCTGCTCGGTGCTCGAGCTTGTATCGGAACTCAGCCAATATCTCTAGCCATCGAGCTATCTGGGTCGATGGTTCTTTTCTTCTGCACAGCCATCGTAGCGAGGCGTGGTCCGTCCGGAGCTTGAATTCCCGCCCATAGAGGTACGGACGGAAATGCTTTACTGCCTTGATGACAGCGACAAGCTCCTTCCGGGTGACACAGTAATTCTTCTCTGCTGGCGCTAGTGTTTTGCTGAAGTACGCGATGACGCGTTCCTTCCCTTCTTGTACTTGGGATAGTACGGCACCGACTCCTACGGCACTGGCATCCGTGTCCAGTGTATATGGTAGGTTAGGGTCGGGGTACCCGAGTACTGGAGCCTGGGTGAGTCTGGCTTTGAGCTGGTCAAAGGCTGTCTGCTCTGCTTGTCCCCACTTCCATGGCATCTCTTTCCCTGTCATCACCGTGAGAGGCTTAGCTATAGTGGCGTAGTCAGGGAGGTATTGACGGTAATACCCGGCGGTTCCTAGGAACGCCTGCAGCCCTTTTACGTCCTTAGGTGCCTCCCATCTGACAGCCTCTACCTTTCCAGGATCGGTGGCCACCCCTTTAGCACTTACTACATGGCCGAGGTACTGGACCTCTTCCTGCAGTAGCTCGCATTTGGAGGGCTTCACCTTCAGGTCTGCTTGTCGGAGCCGTCCCAGCACTTCGCCTAGCCTCTGTAAGTGCGTCTGGAAGTCGGGTGCGATGATTATTACATCATCCAGATACAGGAGCAGGGTCTTCCAGTGGAGACTCTTGAGGACCTTCTCCATGAGCCTCTGGAAGGTGGCGGGAGCTGATGTCAGCCAGAATGGCAACACCTTCCATTTCCATAGGCCGTTTCATGTGGTGAAAGAAGATTTATCGCTTGCGTCCTGGTCCAGGGGTACCTGCCAGTATCCACTGGTGAGGTCAAACGTAGTAAAGTATTTCCTACCAGCCAAGGCCTCCAACGACTCGTCGATTTGAGGGATGGGGTAGGCGTCCTGCTTAGTTATGTCATTCAGCCTTCGGTAAACCACACAGAACCTCCAAGTGTCGTCCTTTTTCCTCACTAACACCACGGGGGAGCTCCATCCGCAGGTTCAATCAGATCCTTCTCCAATAGGTCCTTTATCTGGCGTTCTGCTTCCGCCTCCTTTTCAGGTCCCAGGCGGTGTGGTGGGCACCTGATGGGTCGAGCCCCTTCCACTGTGGGGATCGAGTGTTCTGCTAGGGTCGTTTTACCCAAATCTCCATTGTGGCTGCTGAATACCGTTCGGTATTTGATCAGCAGCTCCTTCACTTGTTGCTCCTGCCAAGGGTCCTGGCACCCTCTCTTAGCCTGGGTGAAGAGGTCGTGCAGATGGGGGGTATCTCTCTTCCTCCCGTCTCGTTCCTCTGTTGCCCTTCTTGTGCTGGTAACCCCTGGACGCCACCCTCTTCCACTCCCATAAAGGTGCCAATGACCTCTCCTGCGGGTAATCTTAGGGTGTCCTGCGTCGGGTTGAGACATCTGACCAGTACTCGCCCCTGGGCATCTGGTCTGTTGATACTGGTGGCGATGGGTATCCCACCCTGTATGCTCTCTATCACTCCCTGTGGAAACGTATCCCTGGAGCTCAGGTGGCACGGAATGGTGACTTCCGTCTGTGGGGGTAGCTGGGTGTGCTGTCGGACCTGAACCTTGGAAACGAGATTTCTCCCGTGGCGGTAGGTACACGCAAGCTCTTTTCCTTGGATGATCAGCACCGGACGGTCAAACCCCATCTGGCATCCTTGGCTCGTCAGGAAGGGCATTCCTAGTTTATCTGATTGACCACAAAGGTTTCTTCAAACTTGACATGAAGTATCCGTCCCTTTAGTGCGAGCAGCCTGTAGAACGGGAGTCTGGTGCCGTCGGCCATGATCCCATGTGAATCATAGTGTTGCAAGTTGAGTTGCACGTGGTTTGGTAACCGATCAAAGACCCGCTTGGCCAACAGGTTAGTGTTGCAGCCCGTGTCGATGAGATGTGTTACCGCCTCTCCTTCTACCCTTCCAGGTAGGTAGTAGCTTGATCGATAAGGTTGCTCGATCTGGTTGAGTTGGAGGGTCACAGGTTTTGGAACGAATCTTTCCCTCTCCAGTAGGGGCGTTTGGGTTTGCCTGTCCTTCTTTCTGGGCCTGGGTGGTTCCTGCTGCTCGAGAGTCCCGTCGCCGTCCGTTTCCAATGCCGCTGGGCTGTCGGGTACTGACAGGCTGGCAAAACGGTTTTGTGAGGCGAAAGGGGACTAGTCAGGAGGTCCAGAGGAGGAGTTGCTTGCCGCGTCGCCGCTGGTCCACTGGAGGGAGCCTGCGCCTTTTCCTTCTGGTTCAGCATTGCCCGTCTGCAGCCAGTCGGTTTCCCTACTGCTGTGGGCGGTAGTCGTTTTCCTGGCGGCTAGGCCAAGGGACGGTTCTACACGCCTTCCGGGTATGACCTATCTGTTGACATCCCCAACATCTCCTTGGGGGCTCGGTCTTCGTCTCCGCCTTTAGACTGGCAATCTCCTTGCTCAGTCCCTCAACGGTCCGATGTAGCTGTGGCAAGGGGTCCTGTACCTCTTGGTGTCGAGCCACCTGTTTCTGTCGGGTTGCCTCTTCTTCCAGGGGGTCGGCCTTCACTGTCCTGATGTGGCGTCCGCCTAAGGGTTGATGAGGTACTTGCAAGAACTCGTTTCCTGCCAGGATTGCTTCTTCCAGGTTCTGTGGGCGTACCGCCAACAAGTGTCGTTGTAGGTACGTATGCCCCAGTGTACTATGGAAAGTCTGCAACACCAGCTCATCCCTGTTCTGTCGTGGCAGGGTGCTGTGGGCGGCCTTGATGAGGTGCTCGACCGTGAGTGCATGGTCTCTGAGACTGTCTCTGGGGTTTCGTCGGTAGCTCAGCAGTTTTGCTTGTGCCTCCGAACGAGTCATGCCAAAGGTCGCCTGCAGTGTCCGTGTCACTTCTTCAACGGTCTCGCCTCGACCACACCGTTCAGCTTTGCCTATCAAGGCTTGGCGTAGGTGAATCACCGTGTCTTCCGCCTGCCAATGGTTAGCGTCGGCCACCTCCTGAAACCGTTGCAGAAAATAGTCCACATCCCCTGTACCATCATACTGTGGTACCCTAAACTTGTCTCTCGTTGTGGCTATTGACATGCGGTCCAGGATGTGGGTGAGCGTACCCATCATCCGCAGGCTGGAAGGATCCCTGTCCGTACTCAGCGCTCGTCTTCGTTGTGCCATCCTTCCTGTGGGAGATACTGCTTGTGGGTGTCTGTCAATCCCACTGCTGCCACCAATGTGCAGGATTTCACTGTGGGGGTGTGAGTTGGTAGCTAGGCCTACCTGCACAACCTCCCGAACTGTGATGGCAATCTGTGCCTATCGCTTGAGCAATACAACCCTCCCACAGGTCGACTAGTATTCTTGGGAGTGGTGTGTGACCATCCTAGCTTACTGTCTAGCTGTCGGTTGTGTTAGCTATTTCAGTGTGCAAGCCAGAGGCCGAACTTTGAAGGGCGAACTAGCTAGAGCTAGGTTCGGCCAGCAGAGGTTCGGTGATTTGCTTATTAATTACTACTCGAGTAATAGAGCTTTTGTTGTACGTGCATGCAATAGCGCAAGTGAAGTTATTGTTTGAGAACAAAGAAACTTCTGAGAGTGTGCAAGCTGACTCTGACTTTATTGACCAAAACATTAGCATTTATACAGGTGATTATGTAACATGATTTGTGCACACAAAGGAAGCCACACCTAGCACAAGTGGTTGGCTAGAATGTACCGATAATACATAAGTGGGTGGTACTGGAATAATGCATGAGTGATTAGCACATGGTAAACATATAACATTGAATGGTAAGGTAAGAATATATTAATGTACATAGAGTTATTTGCTGTAAAGTGTAAACATAGAACATCACATAGAGCAAAGATGGCGCCGTCCGTCACATTATTAATAATTTTACTAATTATTATCAAAATCATTATAATAAATAATCAGCAGCGAAGAGATAATACCACTACTAGTAGTAGATAAACTAAATAATAATAATAATAAATGAATCATCAATCATCAATGACATAACTCAAATAATAAAATGAGTTCACATCAACAATAGCACAGCAATGGAGTTCTAAAATTTTACTTTGACTGACCCACTCTGATAAAGAATGTAACAGAAAAAAATATTAAAAAAAGTAATGTATTTATTTTTATTCTTATTATAATTCACTTTTGCTCCTCCATGTGAAAAATTTCTGGATGGATCGTTGTATTTTAGAACATGAATCATCTTACCTACCCCGACAATGTGGGTGATGCACATGTTCCCTCACAACACAAAGTTAAAATTAGTCAATTAACCGCTATTACAATGATCTCTTTTTATTTTTTCTAGTCTAAAACAAAACACTGCACGCAAATAATTTTAACTTCTTCACTTCTGTACTACATTATAAACTCTATAGTGAATCAATATATATGTCAATATTTTCCCGGTTTGGTTCTGTTATTTCAAGCGAGAGCAAAAAGATAATAACAGCTATGGAAAACTAAAATGTGAAGTATAAAAAATCCAGGTTTTCACAACTCAAAGAAGGTGATAAAAACCCCGCTGGCACCCGAGATTGAACTGAAAATCTGAGTTTATTTGGATCTAATTCGACTATTGGAAAGCCCTGCAACATATCATCAGATTTTTATGGCATTTCTGGACTATTTACAGTTTTGATATTTTGCCAAAATTGCTAGGGCCAGGCCCAAGCAGCCGTGCCTTAGGATACGGCCCTGATAGGTCTTGCTGTAGGCCTTACTGTAGGCCTTACTATAGGCCTTACTATAGGCCCTACTGTAGGTCTTACTGTAGGCCTTACTGTAGGTCTTACTATAGGCCTTACTATAGGCCTTACTATAGGCCTTACTATAGGCCTTACTATAGGCCTTACTATAGGTCTTACTATAGGCCTTACTGTAGGCTTACTGTAGGCCTTACTGTAGGCCTCACTGTAGGCCTTACTGTCGGCCTTACTGTAGGTCTTACTGTAGGCCTTACTATAGGCCTTACTGTAGGTCTTCCTGTAGGCCTTACTGTAGGCCTTACTATAGGCCTCACTGTAGGTCTTCCTGTAGGCCTTACTGTAGGCCTTACTATAGGCCTTACTGTAGGCCTTACTATAGGCCCTACTGTAGGTCTTATTGTAGGCCTTACTATAGGCCTTACTATAGGCCTTACTGTAGTCTTCCTGTAGGCCTTACTGAAGGCCTTACTATAGGCCTTACTGTAGGTCTTCCTGTAGGCCTTACTGTAGGCCTTACTATAGGCTTTACTGTAGGCCTTACTGTAGGTCTTACTATAGGTCTTACTGTAGGCCTTACTGTAGGTCTTATTGTAGGCCTTACTATAGGCCTTACTGTAGGCCTTACTGTAGGTCTTCCTGTAGGCCTTACTATAGGCCTTACTATAGGCCTTACTGTAGGTCTTACTATAAACCTTACTGTAGGCCTTACTGTAGGCCTTACTGTAGGTCTTACTGTAGGCCTTACTGTAGGTCTTACTGTAGGCCTTACTATAGGCCTTACTGTAGGCCTTACTGTAGGCCTTACTATAGGCCTTACTATAGGCCTTACTATAGGCCTTACTGTAGGCCTTACTGTAGGTCTTACTATAGGCCTTACTGTAGGTCTTACTGTAGGTCTTACTATTGGCCTTACTATAGGCCTTACTGTAGGCCTTACTGTAGGCCTTACTGTAGGCCTTACTATGGGCCTTACTGTAGGTCTTACTGTAGGTCTTACTGTAGGCCTTATTGTAGGTCTTACTGTAGGTCTTACTATAGGCTTTACTGTAGGCCTTCCTGTAGGCCTTACTGTAGGCCTTACTGTAGGTCTTACTGTAGGCTATTCTGTAGGCTTTACTGTAGGTCTTACCATAGGCCTTACTGTAGGCCTTACTGTAGGTCTTATTGTAGGTCTTATTGTAGGCCTTACTATAGGCCTTACTATAGGCCTTACTGTAGGTCTTACTGTAGGTCTTACTGTAGGCCTTACTATAGGCCTTACTATAGGCCTTACTGTAGGTCTTACTGTAGGCCTTACTGTAGGCCTTACTGTAGGTCTTACTATAGGCCTTACTGTAGGTCTTACTGTAGGCCTTACTGTAGGTCTTACTGTAGGCCTTACTGTAGGCCTTACTGTAGGCCTTACTATAGGCCTTACTGTAGGTCTTACTGTAGGTCTTACTGTAGGTCTTACTATTGGCCTTACTATAGGCCTTACTGTAGGCCTTACTATAGGCCTTACTGTAGGCCTTACTATGGGCCTTACTGTAGGCCTTACTGTAGGTCTTACCATAGGCCTTACTGTAGGCCTTACTGTAGGTCTTATTGTAGGTCTTATTGTAGGCCTTACTATAGGCCTTACTATAGGCCTTACTGTAGGTCTTACTGTAGGTCTTACTGTAGGCCTTACTATAGGCCTTACTATAGGCCTTACTGTAGGTCTTACTGTAGGCCTTACTGTAGGCCTTACTGTAGGTCTTACTATAGGCCTTACTGTAGGTCTTACTGTAGGCCTTACTGTAGGTCTTACTGTAGGCCTTACCGTAGGCCTTACTGTAGGCCTTACCGTAGGCCTTACTGTAGGTCTTACTGTAGGTCTTACTGTAGGTCTTACTATTGGCCTTACTATAGGCCTTACTGTAGGCCTCACTATAGGCCTTACTGTAGGCCTTACTGTAGGCCTTACTATGGGCCTTACTGTAGGCCTTACTGTAGGTCTTACTGTAGGCCTTACTGTAGGTCTTACTATAGGCCTTACTATAGGCCTTACTGTAGGCCTTACTATAGGTCTTACTGTAGGTCTTACTGTAGGCCTTACTGTAGGCCTTACTGTAGGTCTTACTGTAGGTCTTACTGTAGGCCTTACTGTAGGCCTTACTATAGGTCTTACTATAGGCCTTACTGTAGGCCTTACTGTAGGCCTTACTATGGGCCTTACTGTGGGCCTTACTGTAGGTCTTACTGTAGGCCTTGCTATAGGCTTTACTGTAGGTCTTACTGTAGGTCTTACTGTAGGCCTTACTGTAGGCCTGGCTATAGGCCTTACTGTAGGCCTTACTGTAGGCCTTGCTATAGGCCTTACTGTAGGTCTTACTGTAGGCCTTACTGTAGGCCTTACTATAGGCCTTACTGTAGGCCTTACTGTAGGTCTTACTATAGGTCTTACTGTAGGCCTTACTGTAGGTCTTATTGTAGGCCTTACTATAGGCCTTACTGTAAGCCTTACTGTAGGTCTTCCTGTAGGCCTTACTATAGGCCTTACTATAGGCCTTACTGTAGGTCTTACTATAAACCTTACTGTAGGCCTTACTGTAGGCCTTACTGTAGGTCTTACTGTAGGCCTTACTGTAGGTCTTACTGTAGGCCTTACTATAGGCCTTACTGTAGGCCTTACTGTAGGCCTTACTATAGGCCTTACTATAGGCCTTACTATAGGCCTTACTGTAGGCCTTACTGTAGGTCTTACTATAGGCCTTACTGTAGGTCTTACTGTAGGTCTTACTGTAGGTCTTACTATTGGCCTTACTATAGGCCTTACTGTAGGCCTTACTGTAGGCCTTACTGTAGGCCTTACTATGGGCCTTACTGTAGGTCTTACTGTAGGTCTTACTGTAGGCCTTACTGTAGGTCTTACTGTAGGCCTTACTGTAGGCCTTACTGTAGGTCTTACTGTAGGCTATTCTGTAGGCTTTACTGTAGGTCTTACCATAGGCCTTACTGTAGGCCTTACTGTAGGTCTTATTGTAGGTCTTATTGTAGGCCTTACTATAGGCCTTACTATAGGCCTTACTGTAGGTCTTACTGTAGGTCTTACTGTAGGCCTTACTATAGGCCTTACTATAGGCCTTACTGTAGGTCTTACTGTAGGCCTTACTGTAGGCCTTACTGTAGGTCTTACTATAGGCCTTACTGTAGGCCTTACTGTAGGCCTTACTATAGGCCTTACTGTAGGTCTTACTGTAGGTCTTACTGTAGGTCTTACTATTGGCCTTACTATAGGCCTTACTGTAGGCCTTACTATAGGCCTTACTGTAGGCCTTACTATGGGCCTTACTGTAGGCCTTACTGTAGGTCTTACCATAGGCCTTACTGTAGGCCTTACTGTAGGTCTTATTGTAGGTCTTATTGTAGGCCTTACTATAGGCCTTACTATAGGCCTTACTGTAGGTCTTACTGTAGGTCTTACTGTAGGCCTTACTGTAGGCCTTACTATAGGCCTTACTGTAGGTCTTACTGTAGGCCTTACTGTAGGCCTTACTGTAGGTCTTACTATAGGCCTTACTGTAGGTCTTACTGTAGGCCTTACTGTAGGTCTTACTGTAGGCCTTACTGTAGGCCTTACTGTAGGCCTTACTATAGGCCTTACTGTAGGTCTTACTGTAGGTCTTACTGTAGGTCTTACTATTGGCCTTACTATAGGCCTTACTGTAGGCCTCACTATAGGCCTTACTGTAGGCCTTACTGTAGGCCTTACTATGGGCCTTACTGTAGGCCTTACTGTAGGTCTTACTGTAGGCCTTACTGTAGGTCTTACTATAGGCCTTACTATAGACCTTACTGTAGGCCTTACTATAGGTCTTACTGTAGGTCTTACTGTAGGCCTTACTGTAGGTCTTACTGTAGGCCTTACTGTAGGCCTTACTATAGGTCTTACTATAGGCCTTACTGTAGGCCTTACTGTAGGCCTTACTATGGGCCTTACTGTGGGCCTTACTGTAGGTCTTACTGTAGGCCTTGCTATAGGCTTTGCTGTAGGTCTTACTGTAGGTCTTACTGTAGGCCTTACTGTAGGCCTGGCTATAGGCCTTACTGTAGGCCTTACTGTAGGCCTTGCTATAGGCCTTACTGTAGGTCTTACTGTAGGCCTTACTGTAGGCCTTACTATAGGCCTTACTGTAGGCCTTACTGTAGGTCTTACTATAGGTCTTACTGTAGGCCTTACTGTAGGTCTTATTGTAGGCCTTACTATAGGCCTTACTGTAGGTCTTCCTGTAGGCCTTACTATAGGCCTTACTATAGGTCTTACTATAAACCTTACTGTAGGCCTTACTGTAGGCCTTACTGTAGGCCTTACTGTAGGTCTTACTGTAGGCCTTACTATAGGCCTTACTGTAGGCCTTACTGTAGGCCTTACTATAGGCCTTACTATAGGCCTTACTATAGGCCTTACTGTAGGCCTTACTGTAGGTCTTACTATAGGCCTTACTGTAGGTCTTACTGTAGGTCTTACTGTAGGTCTTACTGTAGGCCTTGCTATAGGCTTTACTGTAGGTCTTACTGTAGGTCTTACTGTAGGCCTTACTGTAGGCCTGGCTATAGGCCTTACTGTAGGCCTTACTGTAGGCCTTGCTATAGGCCTTACTGTAGGTCTTACTGTAGGCCTTACTGTAGGCCTTACTATAGGCCTTACTGTAGGCCTTACTGTAGGTCTTACTATAGGTCTTACTGTAGGCCTTACTGTAGGTCTTATTGTAGGCCTTACTATAGGCCTTACTGTAGGCCTTACTGTAGGCCTTACTGTAGGCCTTGCTATAGGCCTTACTGTAGGTCTTACTGTAGGCCTTACTGTAGGCCTTACTATAGGCCTTACTGTAGGCCTTACTGTAGGTCTTACTATAGGTCTTACTGTAGGCCTTACTGTAGGTCTTATTGTAGGCCTTACTATAGGCCTTACTGTAGGCCTTACTGTAGGTCTTACTATTGGCCTTACTATAGGCCTTACTGTAGGCCTCACTATAGGCCTTACTGTAGGCCTTACTGTAGGCCTTACTATGGGCCTTACTGTAGGCCTTACTATGGGCCTTACTGTAGGCCTTACTGTAGGTCTTACTGTAGGCCTTACTGTAGGTCTTACTATAGGCCTTACTATAGACCTTACTATAGGCCTTACTATAGGTCTTACTATAGGCCTTACTGTAGGCCTTACTGTAGGCCTTACTATGGGCCTTACTGTGGGCCTTACTGTAAGTCTTACTGTAGGCCTTGCTATAGGCCTTACTGTAGGCCTTACTGTAGGTCTTACTGTAGGCCTTACTGTAGGTCTTACTGTAGGCCTTACTGTAGGCCTTACTGTAGGTCTTACTATAGGCCTTACTGTAGGTCTTACTGTAGGCCTTACTGTAGGTCTTACTGTAGGCCTTACTGTAGGCCTTACTGTAGGCCTTACTATAGGCCTTACTGTAGGTCTTACTGTAGGTCTTACTGTAGGTCTTACTATTGGCCTTACTATAGGCCTTACTGTAGGCCTCACTATAGGCCTTACTGTAGGCCTTACTGTAGGCCTTACTATGGGCCTTACTGTAGGCCTTACTGTAGGTCTTACTGTAGGCCTTGCTATAGGCTTTACTGTAGGTCTTACTGTAGGTCTTACTGTAGGCCTTACTGTAGGCCTGGCTATAGGCCTTACTGTAGGCCTTACTGTAGGCCTTGCTATAGGCCTTACTGTAGGTCTTACTGTAGGCCTTACTGTAGGCCTTACTATAGGCCTTACTGTAGGCCTTACTGTAGGTCTTACTATAGGTCTTACTGTAGGCCTTACTGTAGGTCTTATTGTAGGCCTTACTATAGGCCTTACTGTAAGCCTTACTGTAGGTCTTCCTGTAGGCCTTACTATAGGCCTTACTATAGGCCTTACTGTAGGTCTTACTATAAACCTTACTGTAGGCCTTACTGTAGGCCTTACTGTAGGTCTTACTGTAGGCCTTACTGTAGGTCTTACTGTAGGCCTTACTATAGGCCTTACTGTAGGCCTTACTGTAGGCCTTACTATAGGCCTTACTATAGGCCTTACTATAGGCCTTACTGTAGGCCTTACTGTAGGTCTTACTATAGGCCTTACTGTAGGTCTTACTGTAGGTCTTACTGTAGGTCTTACTATTGGCCTTACTATAGGCCTTACTGTAGGCCTTACTGTAGGCCTTACTGTAGGCCTTACTATGGGCCTTACTGTAGGTCTTACTGTAGGTCTTACTGTAGGCCTTACTGTAGGTCTTACTGTAGGCCTTACTGTAGGCCTTACTGTAGGTCTTACTGTAGGCTATTCTGTAGGCTTTACTGTAGGTCTTACCATAGGCCTTACTGTAGGCCTTACTGTAGGTCTTATTGTAGGTCTTATTGTAGGCCTTACTATAGGCCTTACTATAGGCCTTACTGTAGGTCTTACTGTAGGTCTTACTGTAGGCCTTACTATAGGCCTTACTATAGGCCTTACTGTAGGTCTTACTGTAGGCCTTACTGTAGGCCTTACTGTAGGTCTTACTATAGGCCTTACTGTAGGCCTTACTGTAGGCCTTACTATAGGCCTTACTGTAGGTCTTACTGTAGGTCTTACTGTAGGTCTTACTATTGGCCTTACTATAGGCCTTACTGTAGGCCTTACTATAGGCCTTACTGTAGGCCTTACTATGGGCCTTACTGTAGGCCTTACTGTAGGTCTTACCATAGGCCTTACTGTAGGCCTTACTGTAGGTCTTATTGTAGGTCTTATTGTAGGCCTTACTATAGGCCTTACTATAGGCCTTACTGTAGGTCTTACTGTAGGTCTTACTGTAGGCCTTACTGTAGGCCTTACTATAGGCCTTACTGTAGGTCTTACTGTAGGCCTTACTGTAGGCCTTACTGTAGGTCTTACTATAGGCCTTACTGTAGGTCTTACTGTAGGCCTTACTGTAGGTCTTACTGTAGGCCTTACTGTAGGCCTTACTGTAGGCCTTACTATAGGCCTTACTGTAGGTCTTACTGTAGGTCTTACTGTAGGTCTTACTATTGGCCTTACTATAGGCCTTACTGTAGGCCTCACTATAGGCCTTACTGTAGGCCTTACTGTAGGCCTTACTATGGGCCTTACTGTAGGCCTTACTGTAGGTCTTACTGTAGGCCTTACTGTAGGTCTTACTATAGGCCTTACTATAGACCTTACTGTAGGCCTTACTATAGGTCTTACTGTAGGTCTTACTGTAGGCCTTACTGTAGGTCTTACTGTAGGCCTTACTGTAGGCCTTACTATAGGTCTTACTATAGGCCTTACTGTAGGCCTTACTGTAGGCCTTACTATGGGCCTTACTGTGGGCCTTACTGTAGGTCTTACTGTAGGCCTTGCTATAGGCTTTGCTGTAGGTCTTACTGTAGGTCTTACTGTAGGCCTTACTGTAGGCCTGGCTATAGGCCTTACTGTAGGCCTTACTGTAGGCCTTGCTATAGGCCTTACTGTAGGTCTTACTGTAGGCCTTACTGTAGGCCTTACTATAGGCCTTACTGTAGGCCTTACTGTAGGTCTTACTATAGGTCTTACTGTAGGCCTTACTGTAGGTCTTATTGTAGGCCTTACTATAGGCCTTACTGTAGGTCTTCCTGTAGGCCTTACTATAGGCCTTACTATAGGTCTTACTATAAACCTTACTGTAGGCCTTACTGTAGGCCTTACTGTAGGCCTTACTGTAGGTCTTACTGTAGGCCTTACTATAGGCCTTACTGTAGGCCTTACTGTAGGCCTTACTATAGGCCTTACTATAGGCCTTACTATAGGCCTTACTGTAGGCCTTACTGTAGGTCTTACTATAGGCCTTACTGTAGGTCTTACTGTAGGTCTTACTGTAGGTCTTACTGTAGGCCTTGCTATAGGCTTTACTGTAGGTCTTACTGTAGGTCTTACTGTAGGCCTTACTGTAGGCCTGGCTATAGGCCTTACTGTAGGCCTTACTGTAGGCCTTGCTATAGGCCTTACTGTAGGTCTTACTGTAGGCCTTACTGTAGGCCTTACTATAGGCCTTACTGTAGGCCTTACTGTAGGTCTTACTATAGGTCTTACTGTAGGCCTTACTGTAGGTCTTATTGTAGGCCTTACTATAGGCCTTACTGTAGGCCTTACTGTAGGCCTTACTGTAGGCCTTGCTATAGGCCTTACTGTAGGTCTTACTGTAGGCCTTACTGTAGGCCTTACTATAGGCCTTACTGTAGGCCTTACTGTAGGTCTTACTATAGGTCTTACTGTAGGCCTTACTGTAGGTCTTATTGTAGGCCTTACTATAGGCCTTACTGTAGGCCTTACTGTAGGTCTTACTATTGGCCTTACTATAGGCCTTACTGTAGGCCTCACTATAGGCCTTACTGTAGGCCTTACTGTAGGCCTTACTATGGGCCTTACTGTAGGCCTTACTATGGGCCTTACTGTAGGCCTTACTGTAGGTCTTACTGTAGGCCTTACTGTAGGTCTTACTATAGGCCTTACTATAGACCTTACTATAGGCCTTACTATAGGTCTTACTATAGGCCTTACTGTAGGCCTTACTGTAGGCCTTACTATGGGCCTTACTGTGGGCCTTACTGTAAGTCTTACTGTAGGCCTTGCTATAGGCCTTACTGTAGGCCTTACTGTAGGTCTTACTGTAGGCCTTACTGTAGGTCTTACTGTAGGCCTTACTGTAGGCCTTACTGTAGGTCTTACTATAGGCCTTACTGTAGGTCTTACTGTAGGCCTTACTGTAGGTCTTACTGTAGGCCTTACTGTAGGCCTTACTGTAGGCCTTACTATAGGCCTTACTGTAGGTCTTACTGTAGGTCTTACTGTAGGTCTTACTATTGGCCTTACTATAGGCCTTACTGTAGGCCTCACTATAGGCCTTACTGTAGGCCTTACTGTAGGCCTTACTATGGGCCTTACTGTAGGCCTTACTGTAGGTCTTACTGTAGGCCTTACTGTAGGTCTTACTATAGGCCTTACTATAGACCTTACTATAGGCCTTACTATAGGTCTTACTATAGGCCTTACTGTAGGCCTTACTGTAGGCCTTACTATGGGCCTTACTGTGGGCCTTACTGTAGGTCTTACTGTAGGCCTTGCTATAGGCTTTACTGTAGGTCTTACTGTAGGTCTTACTGTAGGCCTTACTGTAGGCCTGGCTATAGGCCTTACTGTAGGCCTTACTGTAGGCCTTGCTATAGGCCTTACTGTAGGTCTTACTGTAGGCCTTACTGTAGGCCTTACTATAGGCCTTACTGTAGGTCTTACTGTAGGTCTTACTATAGGTCTTACTGTAGGCCTCACTATAGGCCTTACTGTAGGTCTTACTGTAGGCCTTACTGTAGGTCTTACTGTAGGTCTTACTGTAGGTCTTACTGTAGGTCTTACTATAGGCCTTACTGTAGGTCTTACTGTAGGCCTTGCTATAGGCCTTACTGTAGGCCTTACTATAGGTCTTACTGTAGGTCTTACTATAGGCCTTACTGTAGGCCTTACTATAGGCCTTACTGTAGGTCTTACTGTAGGCCTTGCTATAGGCCTTACTGTAGGCCTTACTATAGGTCTTACTGTAGGTCTTACTGTAGGCCTTACTGTAGGCCTTACTATAGGCCTTACTGTAGGCCTTACTGTAGGCCTTACTGTAGGCCTTACTATAGGCCTTACTGTAGGCCTTACTGTAGGTCTTATTGTAGGTCTTACTGTAGGTCTTACTATAGGCCTTACTATAGGTCTTACTGTAGGCCTTACTGTAGGCCTTACTATAGGCCTTACTGTAGGCCTTACTATTGGCCTTACTATAGGCCTTACTGTAGGCCTTACTATAGGCCTTACTATAGGCCTTACTATAGGTCTTACTATAGGTCTTACTATAGGCCTTACTATAGGCCTTACTATAGGTCTTACTGTAGGTCTTACTGTAGGCCTTACTGTAGGCCTTACTATAGGCCTTACTGTAGGCCTTACTATAGGCCTTACTATAGGCCTTACTATAGGTCTTACTGTAGGTCTTACTGTAGGCCTTACTGTAGGCCTTACTATAGGCCTTACTGTAGGCCTTACTATAGGCCTTACTATAGGCCTTACTATAGGCCTTACTATAGGCCTTACTGTAGGTCTTACTGTAGGCCTTACTGTAGGTCTTACTGTAGGCCTTACTGTAGGTCTTACTATAGGCCTTACTGTAGGTCTTACTGTAGGTCTTACTATAGGCCTTACTGTAGGTCTTACTGTAGGCCTTACTATAGGCCTTACTATAGGCCTTACTGTAGGCCTTACTGTAGGCCTTACTGTAGGTCTTACTGTAGGCCTTACTGTAGGTCTTACTATAGGCCTTACTGTAGGTCTTACTGTAGGCCTTACTATAGGCCTTACTATAGGTCTTACTATAGGCCTTACTGTAGGTCTTACTGTAGGCCTTGCTATAGGCCTTACTGTAGGCCTTACTGTAGGTCTTACTGTAGGTCTTACTGTAGGCCTTACTGTAGGCCTTACTGTAGGCCTTACTATAGGCCTTACTGTAGGTCTTACTGTAGGTCTTACTATAGGTCTTACTGTAGGTCTTGCTATAGGCCTTACTGTAGGCCTTACTGTAGGCCTTCCTGTAGGCCTTACTGTAGGTCTTACTGTAGGTCTTACTGTAGGTCTTACTGTAGGCCTTACTGTAGGCCTTACTGTAGATCTTACTGTAGGTCTCACTGTAGGCCTTATTGCAGGCCTTATTGCATTGAGTAAGTCAGACAAAATCTCTTAATGGAAGTGGTGTAGCTAGATGTAGCTAGCTTGTGTGGTGGCAGTAGTAGTTGGAAAACCGGTCTATTTTTTTAAAGTTTGAATGGATGGATGTCACTGAACAATAAAAAGGTACTGCATTGTAAAGTGTAGTGTATTGATTGTACTTTTGAATTTTAATTTTAAAACAGCTTTTTTTGTTGAATTATGAAGATAAGATTTCTGAAGTTTATAATCATTCTAACAGACCCAAGAAACAATGAAACAAGAGGGAACAAATCCCAAAACTAGTCCTACGTTTAGCTTAGCCGGGGCGGCTCTCAAGAGGCGGGGTTTATGATGGTGGGCGGGGTTTGCAGGGGAGAGTGAAAGAGAGCCGGGGACAGATTGATTTTGAGATGCCGTATTCTGTAACAGAATACGTCCTAGTCTGAATAAACTGCCTTTTTTCAACGAAAAGCCGACTTGAATGTGGTTTTGTTGAGTAAGTCTATTGATACATATTTCTCTCAAGTTATTGCCAGGTGCTAGCCACATGCTCAGCTCTACGAACCCATTTGTGCTGGTTTGTTGTTTTACAATTTCTTTTACAACTGGACATCATAGAATTGACCAATCTCAACTCTGGATGCCACAACTAAGATTTTACAGTAAGTAGTCGATGAGAAGCAGTAGATATTATTATAATAATAGTAATGAATAAGGAATAATTATAATAAATAAATAATTATTATTATTTTTTTTTATTATTATTGCAATTGTTGCTAAAAAATTTTGTTTGTTTTTATAATACTTCTATCTATCTACTAGCAATATGATGATTAATAATAAATAATAATAATAATATTGTTTCAAGAAATAAAACTATCAGCCAACAATTCAAACACCATCAACAATAAATTTTATTGTTTTATTTAATTTATTGTTGTTTGTTGTGGTTGATATTTGATAATTTTTTTGTCATTGGCTAATACGAATTACTAATAATGATTTTTGTTATAATTATTAGGATTTGTTAGAATTGTAAATAATTATAATAATAATTAATAATTAAATTTTATAGTTTTACAATAATTAAAATAGATAATATTATAATATATATATAATAAATTATTATGGTGTCACCATGGTGCCACATACTATGTGGTGTGTGTCTTCTTTGAACATATAAACTCCATGGGTGGGTAACTAAACCTTTCCACAAACTGAGTTAGTGACAGTATGCCTGAACAATCCAGATGAGTAAAACATTGCAATAATAAATAATTTTATAAACCACTTTCACAAACAATAATTAATGCTATAGAAGAATGTGTGCTAATGACAATGCTTTATTGTTGTGGACGAGTAGTATAAGCACAGACTTGCCAACCTGGGAGTGGGGAATTGAGTGAGAATTGGATTTGGGGCAAACTTCACGTGCAAAATTTGATGAATGGGGCAATATGCATTAATAAAAGCTAAATAAATGCAAGGTGGTTACTCATTCCAACCGGTGTCCGGACAATTCGAAAACAACGTTTCGAAAAAAGACATTTCGAAAAGGACCCAACCGAAAAAGGACAAATCGAAAATACACCATTTCTAAACATGACATTTCGAAAATATATTTTTATACGCCTGAGTCTATATAGATTGAGTTAAGCATTTTGAAGGCTTGGATATGTCTGGTACATGACATCAACTTACTGCTCTTAAGGATCGAAGGCTGGTCCTATTGGCAGTAGCGAATCAACTTTGCCATTTCTGTTAATATTTTCTTCAGAAAGTCCGTGGAAGCAACGACTTAGGTGGAAGGAACAACTTAACTGGTTGTGGAAATATCTCCCCATTTACTCCTTCGGTAGCAGAGTGATGTGATGATGGCACACTCATGATACCTCAATACCACAGTCTGTGCTGCATGAATAGCTAGCATATTGTGATCATTAATAATAATGTTTCCAAATTATTATTATTAATTAATTATTATTGTTGTTTTTTATTAATTGTTTATAAATAAATAATAGTAATATTTATTAATTAATAATAGTAACATTATTATAACTATTGTACTATCTATTATTATATTTATTTATACAGGTTTATTTATCATAATTAATTTAATAAATTATTATTACGTCGTTAGTAAAGTAATAAATTAAATAAATAATAATAAAAACATTAATTAATTAATCATCTATGTAATGTTGTAAGTAAGTAGACTGCTGTGGTTGTGGTTATGTGTTATTAATTATTCATAATAATATCATTGCTACAATAACAAATATTATTTCTGTTTCGCCTCCTTGCTACTATACTATTGTGGAGGAAATGCCCCAGCGTCCCCCACAGCAGGTCGACCACATTGACATAATCAACCTGCCGAACTGTATACACTTACATTCACACATTATTACCTGCCGAACTGTGCCTTATTTATACTTATCTACTTGCACTTATTTTATATATTTTATTACTTGCACCATTTCTTATTTTTACATACATGTGCTTGTGCAACCAGCCGTGCTACTAAGCACCACCCAGTTCTATTGGTACATGCTCAGCCAATCTATTGTACAGGCGGGGTTTGCTTTTGTATTCAGATCTGTCAATCTTATTATATAATCTTTTCTAGTATAAATACCCATGTCATAGTGTAATAAAAGCAGAGTTAGCCTACACTCTCACTTGCTTGTTGATTCACTTGCATAAGCGCACTTATGCTAAAGCACAGGTAGCTTAGTAGAAAAGACACAAGTAAGCTCTTGCACTGATTGCGCTGGCAGAGGAACTTACCAAGTTCAAACACTTGCACAATAAACTGAGACAGAGAGATTGCACTGAAACAAGTCGACTAGCAACTAGGATAATAGTCAGTAGAAAGTGGTCAGTCGATTCGACTCACACTGCACTTGACCTACGGGCAAGTGATACTGGATCGATTATTCGAACGGCTAGTTCGACCTAACACACCTATTCCACCGAATAGAAAATCAGTGGAAAGTGAGAGAGTTGTGACAACTCCTCACTGTGTATTGCTTACGGGCGTACAGCGCTGCAAATTCTATTCCTCTGGTTTAGGCTGCGGGCGAGTTGGAAGGCGTACACTGCACTGTTGTAACTCACTTATACTTAGTTTAAACGGCCGAATTTCAGCCGCATTATGCAGTCGTGTTTTCTCAATACGGCACCAATTCGGCTGAATAAAGCAGTCACATTTTAGTCGAATTTCCAGCCGTAAGTGCGGCAACGGTTGCCGTAACTCCGACATAAAATTTGCCAGTCAACCATGACCACAAACAACAACGACCGCATGGCAGCCCACGAGGTAATGATTTTATGTATTTGTGATTGTGAACGCCACACAACCATGTAATAGTAGCGGTTGTTCTTGTCATTGCTTGATGAGAGACAGCCTGCCAATCAATCAAGTGATAACAATCCACTCACGATGTCAAGTGGTCATGGTCATCTCAATAATAAGGATAATAATAATAAATAACAACAACAGTTAAATTATTAATGATTATAATAAATATTATTACTGTTTAAATTAATGTGTAAATAATTATTATTATTTATTGTGTAAATAATTGTTATTATTTATGGTAATTATAAAAATAATAATAAATAATAATAAAACACTGCTGAGAAGAGGCCTGATCGTATAAACCAGGAGTGCTTTGCAGCCGAATCACAAAACCAACTATCCGATCCGCCTCAACTCCTGCTGATTAAACCGGCCGGAGGTGCAGTCGGTTCTCAGCCAGATTCATAACTTGACTGTCTAATGCGGCTAAAATTCGACCGTTTAAACTAAGTATTACTACTGTGGGCCGCTGTACAGGTGACAGCTACCACTTCACCCTAAATTCCTGTACACTATTATTACTAAATTAAGGTGAAACTGTATCCAAGTGGTAAGACTAAGATACAGCCACTGATGCTATCCTAACTAAAACCTGTGTGGTAGCTTACACCAGTTCCCGCTGACTCGCTACACCACAACTATCCAACACACAGCCGGTTATACCAACCTCCCAGTTGACCTCCACTACTGTGTGCTGGGGTGCACAGAAGATTATACCAAATGCTGTATTGGCTCTCTACACTGTGTCTTAAATTACTTACAGCAGATTAGACCAACCGCCTCGTTGATACTCTGTACTGTATTTCCCACGCACCGCAGGTTATACCAACCCTTGTTGACTCTCTGTACCGTATGCCACGCTAACAGATTACGCCAATGTTAAGTTGACTCTCTGTGTGAACCACGCTTCCAGTCGCTTATACCAACCGCCTCATTGACTCCCAGACTGACTCATATCACGCGTCAGTAACTTGGACCAACCACCCCGTTGATTAATTAGCTGAATATCCACACAAAGCCTCACAGTAACTTGAACCAACCACCTCGTTGACTAGCTAACTGTGTAACGCATGCAGTAACTTGAGCCAACCACTTTATTGACTAGCTTACTGCTTATACCATACTCTATAATAAAGGTACAAGGTAACACACAACAACGCTACAAGTGTACAGGCATTTATTCTACAAATTTCAAACGATATATCTAAACACTCAAACATTAATATTAAACCTAAGCAATTAATCGTGTTACAATGGCACTGTTTGTCAACACTCAATAGCACATGTAAAAGCGGTATTTAAATTATTCAAGAACCTAATTTCTTACTAATATTTACACGATAGATCGTTACTATAACGGACCTGTTATACTACCTGCGTCGCTACCAAGATGGCGGCCAGCGATTACCAAACGTTCTCCTCTCGTTCGAGAAATATGGCAGCTTTCCTTGCCGAAATATTTTAGTCTATTTAATCTGAACAACGAGCCACTGCTCCACAATAGAAATTAATCACCAAGCAATGCTCCTTCTGTCATTCAGTTATAGCACAAGATATAAGTGAAGAGAAATTCAGTTAAGGTTTTAATTTAACTTTATCCCTTTCAACACAAAACCAAGAGTGACTGCAGCTTGGCAAGCTGCTGGTATTTATGTCAAACATGCGAGCACATTAATATTAAGCAATTTAAAGATTCAAAACTATGTGCTGCCAGTTGATTGATTAAAATATATATAGGTCAACTGCAGTTTGGTGTCTAGTTGACTTAAAATATTTGCAAAACTTCACAAGTCAGCAAGCTGAACAACGGATACAATACGGATAATAATAAAATAGAAATACTTAGCACGATAGTATAATTCTAGAAAAAATACCAGTGGATAGAGCTCTGTTAGCTCTATGATAGATAAAATATTCAACTACAGGGATGATATAAAAAACACACATAGATGTCTTTTATGCAATTTATAAAAATGGCATAGAAGATAGATACTACAGACTTTTAAGCTACTTTAAGACTTGCTCCTAAAATTCTGTCTTCTAGATGTCTCTCTAATTTTTGGTAGAACTCTAGCCCGAACCAAAAGGCCAGAATTTGCAATGTTGACCTGAAACTTGAAGTTTCCATGTGGTGTTGACACCTGCCAACATATTGCAAGACTTCCAGATCATTCCCACCAATGAAAATGTATGAATGTGGCTTAGCATATACACGTACCCTATGCTTCCGTGTGTCACTGGGTATGTATTGCTTTGCAAGGCTTCACTATTCAACTGCATTAATTACCTGCCCATTTATGTAACTATGTACTATCAGTGATTGTAAAACAGGATGTATGAACCAGGATGTATGAACTTGTTCAGTTTTATTTAATCAATATTCAGCTGTTGGAGAATAAATGTAAAGGTACGCAACGCAAAGGCAAATGACTTCCTAGTGTCCCACCGGATCTCTCTCAATGCTCCGGATACAATGTCCAACTCTGGTCAAAAATCCAGGTATGTCCAGATTCTGATCTCTGTATCTCTCGCACAGTGTCCTTAGCCGATTATTCAGATTGGTTGTACGTCTTCTTACTCGCTTTGTGAGTCGAGCCCCATCGTTCACTCGTCTAATCTGTACTCAATCAGACATGTCTTCTTTTCTTATTACGTCTATCAGCTTCCATACAGAGGGATGGTTGTAACCCACCAAGTGTTTCAGTCTAAAAAAACAAGTTAAAAGATGATGGGTGTGTGTTTGTTTGATGAGTGATAATGTTTGGTGGTGGATGTTAGTCTGGGCTCAGACCACAAATTTGGAGTTGTGTGCACGCCCTGCTCACTAAGCGTGCACACAACTCCAAGTTTGTAGTCTTAGCCCAAACTAGGTGGATGTCTATCCACCACCCAAGTTTCACGAACCAGAAACAGATTCTTTTAAATCCTACACATTTGTTTCTGCTTCATGAAACTTTGGTGGTGGATAGACAACTGTTACACAAATAAATTTTTCCCGCACATTCTTCCTGCACATCAGTGATCACAAAAGTGTTCCAGCCTACGGTAATTTTAACTTCAAACACCTGTCCAGTGATGTTGCTCTCCAATTTCCAATCAATCTATTTAATAAAGTAAGCCTTAATTATTTTAACATGTTATTCTTGCAACTGCTGCATTCTGCTCACCTCATGTTCCATGACTCGCAGTTGTTGTTGGTCCGGGCGTCTCCTGCCAGTGTAGCAGCATTTACATTCCACACCTGCATTGGGAACTGAGGCACTCTTACCACATTTATTCTCACATTGCCGTTCTGCTGTCGCTGTGCCTGTCTCACTCCACTAATGTAAGTGCTGTCGAAGTAGTCTATTAGCTCTTCAAGTCCTGTAAGTAATGCCAGTGTAACTCTGAGTATGGTGCAATTGTAATAACATTTTTTTATGAAAAATAGTACCCGAATCTGATTCAGGAGACTTACTGATTACACAAAGCGTTTTGGGAGAGTTGATATCCCATATGCTGTTGTTACCCTAGGGTAACAACAGCATATCCCAACAAAATTGAGGTGTTAAATGGAAGGTGTTTTATGGTGGGAAAAACCTGCAATATTTTGATGTTTCAAAAATATCAGCTTACCATTTGGGGTGTTAGCTCGCAAGTGCTGCAGACCATTCAGAACATTATTTAATGGTAAGAATGCTAGTCCATCAAGCATTCCAACGAATTCTTTCACCTCCTCGGTTTGTCGATAAAGTTGCACCAACCCTAGATCTTGTATCTTGCGCCAGGTGCTCTGAAAGTATTTACAGTTAAAATTAAGATCTATTAGCCAAGTGAGTCAAGTTTCAGGCCTGTCAGATAATTTGTTTTACATTTATTGATTTTGCTTTTCTGTTTAGGGTGGTTGGTAATAAACAATCTGAATAGACAATTAATTACGCAATGAAGCTAAAAAGCAAGCTCGCTATGTCCACGCATTTGCTGATGATCATAAAAATCTATCGAATTGGGTCTCATACACTTTTACTCACACTGCCGCAGACTTACTTGTGTAAGATGGAAGAAACAACCAGTTATGACTGCGTGAGGGAATACATCTCTCATGGCCTGATGCATGGCTATCTCAAAGTCGCAGTGGAGGCGTGTGGGCTGTGGCACTCCTAGGTTGTTGTCAGTGCAAGCTTGGACCAGACTGTTGAGCAGTGTTCTGTAGATCGCTCTGGTTTTGCGTTGCAGTAGAGCATACGCTGCTGTAATCACTCCATCGTCGAGTGGCACTCTAATGATGTACACCTAAAACAATGCATTGGTATTGAAATGTCTGTGGCTGAAGCATGATATAGCCGTGAGAACACACTTTTTTATCTGTCATGGATTCATTACCTGTTGAAAATGGGGTGGTGCCATGCTGAAATTGCCATCCGTAAACCATTCCTGTGTGCGAGATAACACATCTAAGCATTGAGGTGAGGAGAAAACCACGCATCTATTTGTGTTGTCCCTGTTGTCATGGATGAGGAACTGGTCAGGGTTCTCACTCACAGTCTGCGCCCACACCCCATCGATCACTAGATGTTCCAGGTCGACATTGGGTGGATTGTCACGGTCCCTGGCTCTCTGTACCATCCTCCTGAGGGCTTCTGGTTGTGGTAGTTCCTAAAATTAAGTACCATTCCACAATGTTCTGTCAGACGATGCTTTCGTTTCATTTACAATCATTTTATCCATTTTTGATAAAACAATGTCTTTTCAAGTAAGCCAATTTATAATACGATTTACAGCATATAGCATTTTGCAGCCGGATTAAAAGCGCTTTTAGGCAAGCATTGAAAGGGAAACATAATTTAATATTTTCATAGTTAACTGACATTACGATTCCAAATTTTGTGAAATATAATCCTGACTCTCACCTCTTGAGCCTCCTCATCCATTGCTGCCATCACTTGCAGTCTAATCTGAGCTGGCCTGTCCCTTCCTCTTCTTGCTCTTCCTCTAACCTCCTGCACAGCCTCTGCGACCTCCACATCCTGTCGCCTGCCTTCATGAACATGCACTCCATTTACCTATAATTAAACAAACTATAACATCTATATTCAATTTACAAATTTTCTGTACTTTTTACAGGAAAAAACGAGAACATAGCTGAGCTACCACTGACATGTGTTGAAAGATCTATGAATAAATAGCCTATGGAATGGAGGCTACATTGTCCACAGCTACTGTACAAACAGACCTATCATATCGTAGCCAGAACATAACTAGAGAGTTGTCTGCTCATGATGCAAGGGCTGATAACTACCAATTTCGACAAATTATAACTAGCTGTGGAATTTAGTAATACATTTTGTAATACAGTTTGTCAGAGTGTACAGCATTGAATATACATAGAGGAAGTTGTATGCCACATAATACATCCAACAATATAAAACAACAATATAGCGATAATTTTATTCTTTCATGTTTCAAGAAATTTCTTTAGTAAAAGTGTTACTATGTGCATACATATACACATATTGTCCCTCAACTTACCCGTGGAGGAAGCTGTTCATCTAGATTGAGTGTCACAGCTGTTGCCATGCATCCTTCAGTGTCTCTGCGTACACATTTCCAGTATCTGTTTAGAAGTGTTTCATTTGTCTTAGTATATATATAATTGTTAAACACAAGCTTACGACCTCCCCTTTGAGTTTGTAAAAATTGCACTTGTTCTGCCATGATTAAGTAAGTGAACATAAATGACAATGCTTCTCATAAGTTTTTTTATATTTGGTGCATGGCATCAACTACGTATATATATAGTAGGTATAACCTGTGTACCTGTCATATGAATTTTCTCTAGTGCATCGGGCTATCTAATCTCTCTCCCTCCCCTTGTATAGATGGATCAATGGTTTGAGCTGAGCATGTATCATCATTTGGTTCCTGTTGCTCATCCACATTACTCACACAACTCCTGTTAACTACATGACCACAAATGATACCTTGTGAGCTGTCTTATGCCACTTTTGCCTGCATGTCAAACAGCCAAAAATGCGTTTAATATTGAGTGAATGCATACTGTGAATATTTAACAACTGCAGGCTGAATTGTTATACTGAGTTTTGTACTTTTTGTACCATCAACCCCCAACAACCATATTGTCACCTGCAGCTCCATTTAAATTACTAAATCCGATTAAAATAATTCTACGAGTGTGCATTCTTTTGTAATTCTATTCACTTGCCTGGGATCTATATTTTGTTTGAAGAAACACTTTGTTGTTATTTGCTCGCTTGGCAAATACAATTCAATATATTCACGAAATGATAGCGCTGCATCAAATAGTTTTGTGCCTTCTGTCTGCTGTCAGCAGCAATTGTATATATGTATATCACATTCGGAAAACTTCAATATTTGTTTTGTTAGCGGTTTTGACCTTGAAAACTGTCCCATGAGAACTTCGCCCTAGTTTTGGAATGTGCACATTCCAACTTGGACTGTGCCGCTTCCGTTGGCTCATTTTTGCCCAATATTTTAAATCACTGTGACTCCATCATAGACTTATGCAATGAGTACTACAGTCTGTCTCTTATGATAACGCAACATTTTGTTTGTCTGTACTCTCTGAGTTTCCTCTCCTTGCAGTTTAGTGTGCCTCTATTTGGGAAGATAATTCCCATAGACGCATTGATTGCTAACCTAGACACAATTTTTCCCTGAAGACATATAAAGCTGTAAAGGCAACTTTCAAAAAATGGCTCGTCTATATGGAAAGAGGGGCTCCCAAACTTATTTATTATGCAGAGATAATTGTTTATCCCAAAAAGTACGATTGAAATAAATTTTAGTATTTTTGGAGAGGTTTTGACAGAGTCTGGATATTTTTAATTTTTCATAGCATTGAAGTTGCGTTCACACATTTTCTCACAAAGGAATGTTTCATCATCAAAATCTTGTGAAATAATTTTAAATTGGAAAGAAATGTTTTTTTTGGCTTTAATTGGCTAAAAGAAGTATTGAAAATAGTTGTTGTATTAACTGGTCAAAAAAAAAATGTCGCCGAAATTGTTTCCCAGTTTTGTTCCACAACGGAAATTATGAAATCTAAATTACCAAAAATGTGGCCACAAAAATTTTGGATAAAAAAGTTTTACATTAAATCTTGCTACTAATGGTAGTGCAAGCATAAAGGAAGGAACTTGGAGTTGTTTTTTTTATCAATTCACTTTGCTGTTATTTGCTCGCTTGGCAAATACAATTCAATATATTCACGAAATGATATCGCTGCATCAAATAGTTTTGTGCCTTCTGTCTGCTGTCAGCAGCAATTGCATATATGTATATCACATTCGGAAAACTTCAATATTTGTTTTGTTAGCGGTTTTGACCTTGAAAACTGTCCCATGAGAAGTTCGCCCTAGTTTTGGAATGTGCACATTCCAACTTGGACTGTGCTGCTTCCATTGGCTCATTTTTGCCCAATATTTTAAATCACTGTGACTCCATCATAACCTTGAAAACTGTCCCATGAGAAGTTCCTGTATCATCATTTGGTTCCTGTTGCTCATCCACATTACTCACACAATTCCTGTTAACTACATGACCACAAATGATACCTTGTGAGCTGTCTATTGGCTCATTTTTGCCCAATATTTTAAATCACTGTGACTCCATCATAACCTTGAAAACTGTCCCATGAGAAGTTCCTGTATCATCATTTGGTTCCTGTTGCTCATCCACATTACTCACACAATTCCTGTTAACTACATGACCACAAATGATACCTTGTGAGCTGTCTTATGCCACTTTTGCCTGCATGTCAAACAGCCAAAAATGCGTTTAATACTGAGTGAATGCATGCTGGGAATATTTAACAACTGCAGGCTGAATTGTTATACTGAGTTTTGTACCTTTTGTACCATCAACCCCCAACAACCATATTGTCACCTGCAGCTCCATTTAAATTACTAATGCCGATTAAAATAATTCTACGAGTGTGCATTCTTTTGTAATTCTGTTCACTTGCCTGGAATCTATATTTTGTTTGAAGAAACACTTTGCTGTTATTTGCTCGCTTGGCAAATACAATTCAATATATTCACGAAATTATAGCTCTGCATCAAATAGTTTTGTGCCTTCTGTCTGCTGTCAGCAGCAATTGTATATATGTATATCACATTCGGAAAACTTCAATATTTGTTTTGTTAGCGGTTTTGACCTTGAAAACTGTGTCCCATGAGAAGTTCGCCCTAGTTTTGGAATGTGCACATTCCAACTTGGACTGTGCTGCTTCCATTGGCTCATTTTTGCCCAATATTTTAGATCACTGTGACTCCATCATAGACTTATGCAATGAGTACTACAGTCTGTCTCTTATGATAACGCAACATTTTGTTTGTCTGTACTCTCTGAGTTTCCTCTCCTTGCAGTTTAGTGTGCCTCTATTCGGGAAGACAATTCCCATAGACAGATTGATTGCTAACCTAGACACAATTTTTCCCTGGAGACATATAATGCTGTAAAGGCAAATTTTAAAAAATGGCTAGTCTATATGGAAAGAGGGGCTCCCAAACTTATTTATTATGCAGAGATAATTGTTTATCCCAAAAAGTACGATTGAAATAAATTTTAGTATTTTTGGAGCTGTTTTGACAGAGTCTGGATATTTTTAATTTTTCATAGGATTGAAGTTGCGTTCACACATTTTCTCACAAAGGAATGTTTCATCATCAAAATCTTGTGAAATAATTTGAAATTGGAAAGAAATGTTTTTTTTTGGCTTTAATTGGCTAAAAGAAGTATTGAAAATAGTTGTTGTATTAATTTGTCAAAAAGAAAATGTCACCGAATTTTTTTCCCAGTTTTGTTCCACAACGGAAATTATGAAATCTAAATTACCAAAAATGTTGCCACAAAAAATTTTGAATAAGAAAGTTTTACATTAAGTCTTGCTACTAATGGTAGTGCAAGCATAAAGGAAGGAATTTAGAGTTGTTTTTTTTTATCAATTCTATCATCATCAATGTCGCCATGAACTACCATAATTGGGATTCGCTGCATGAGAGGACAACTTTGCTACTGAACTGTATCTCACGCACTGGAGTGTGTGATGTCGTGGACACTTCAATAGATTATGTAAAATATGTCTTGCATTTTACTAACTTTTTGCATTGATTCATTGTTTAAATGAATGTATAGAATTGCCAACGTGAAGATGATGCAATGAGGCTTGAAGACAAGCAAAAATATTGATATTCCAACATCCTGACTTGATAAAATTTGCAGATAAAAATGAGTTGTTATTGATAGCTTTGGAAGCTTGTAAGCTTGCAAAATAGGACATTTTATACAGTTCACAACAAAAAGACAGCAAGGGGTAATTAAGTCAGGGTTTTTTGCTAAATCTTTAGTGAAACTAATCAACGACAAGTTGAAAATTAAAGAACAAAACTTATTTTTATTCGGGTAATAGCTAGGAGCACATGCCAGGTATTTATTTAAATGAAAGAGTAAATGTAAAAAATGAGAAAAATGAGTCTACACCAAATACAGAGGTGTGCAGCAGCTCATCTCACAACTCGGCAAATCCATGTCAGCAACAAAACTTTAGAGTAAACTAGTGCTTTATATTACTTTACCAAACATATTTTTGTGTATTACACATGACCTGAAGATTAATTATACGCCATAATGGCGTAGCCAGTTTATAAAATGTTAAACTCTACGGTCTCAGTCAAATATACACAAGCATTGTCTACGCTATAACATAATAATGCTACTTCCACTACGCCAGTTAACAAAACAGCAGTGATTTACCTTTACCGCCCTGCAGAATTATTTTTCGAAGCTCTACTTCTAGAAAAATCAGGTGTGCATGTGGTTTTACTTTAAGTGTTTTTAGATTCAATGTTGGCCCTGTGAAATGAGTACGACAAAATCATGGAAATTTTAATAATTAACGACACATATACTACAAACATGATTGTTGTGACATTTATGTTCAAGAAATTCAACATGTTATCCTCGCATGCAATTGTATGTCAGGAAGATAGTGTAATGGGCTTCGTAGTCTGGCCCCAGTCCATTAACTTGGAGTTGTGTACACACAGATAAGGTGGGGCTTGTATACGTATACACAACTCCAAGTTTGTGGTTTGAGCCCAGATAGCCAGGGTGGCTCTGGGGGTGAGGTGGGGGGAGAGAAAGAGCCAGGGACAGATTGATTGCTAGTGAGTGGAGCCTATGAGATAGTTGCACTTAGCTCCCTCTTTATTTAGCTGTGCTAGTGATAGATGATGTAATAGGGCTGCTCAAAGGCTCTGGGGCTGCTGTCTGTAACATACATGCATATCATATTATCAGTACTAGTACCACTATCAGTACTAGTGGACGGGCCAAACCCCGCCCACTAAGCGTGCACACAACTCCAAGTTTGTGGTTTCAGCCCAGACTATATCAGTACATCAACTGTGTATCAGGCATAGGATCCTTCTGTAAAGGAATGAACCTAAGCACAAATGATCTGTCCCAGGCTCTCTCTCACTGTTCTCATTAACCCCCCCCCCCCCCCCATCAACTATATGCCCCGCCCACCTTGAGTGCCTGCCAGGCTAGAGCCCAGACTATTAGGCAGAGCTTAGGGATAGAAGCAGCCATTTTCATTAACTACATTACTGCTTGCTACCAGTCATTAACAAGGTCATCACAAGCCTACATGGGCTGCATAATGTTCATGTGTCTATGTGTGACAATGAAACCATCACAGTAATTGTTGCACTGACACTCCAGGAAAGTCACCAGTTGTCCACACAAACATCTCTCCATGCAACTGTAGATCGCAAAGTGTAAAATGCAATAAATTGTAATAGTTGAAATTCAACCCTTCCAAAAATATGTTAAAGTGTCCATGACATCACACACTCCAGTGCGTGAAATGCAGTTCAGTAGTAGAGTTGTCCTCTCACGCAGCATCTCCCAATTATGGTTGCTCATGGAAACAAAAATAATCCTCAGAATTTTTTTTATGCTTGTACTTCCAGTTGCAACATTTAAAGTAAAACTCTTGATTATTTATATTCTTTGCTATTATAACAGCAATTATTTCTCTTGAGAAAATGTGTGAACCTAGCACCAATCCAATGAAAATTAAAATATGCTGACTCTCTCAACACAGCTCCAAAAACTCTAAGATTTATTTCAATCTTTATTTTTTAGCATAACAACTTATTTCTGCTAAATAATAATTTTGGGAGGCCTTCTTTCTATGTAAACAAGCCAATTTTTTTCCAAGTTGCCTTTCTAGCTTCATATGACTTGTGTAATAAACCTCTACAGTAGGATTTATTATTGATTGCCTGATACTCCTAAATATATGTATAATTATCAACTGTTAAATTCTCAGACTGGCCTAAGCGAGGGTAGGCAACTCCTATTCAAACTAATTCACAGACTTAATTAGCAAACTGCAAGAGCAGGCAACTCCTGTTCAAGGTTAATTCTCAAGATTAATTAGCACTCTGGGTAATCTCCTCCAGGATCAGACAACTTCTATGTTAAACTCAATGACTACTTATGCTCTTTGGAAAATTCTATTCTTTGACAATACAAAGCCGGTTAAATACTTATTCAAATCTTATTTTATTGTTCCAGAAAAATCCCTGCGGTGACTGTAATCAGGGATGAAAAAACTGGATAAAGGATAATGTACTTATCCGATTCCAAAATCCCAAGGAACAGTATATAATCCAAGAGTGCCCCGAGTAAGTCGGTAATACCAAAAGTAATACACTACACACAAAATACACAATACAAAAAGGTTTCACAAGAGTATAAGTCAATGGCTAAAATACAAATTCAACTATCAATGGCTAAAATACAAATTCAACTCTCAATGGCTAAAATACAAATTCAACTCTCAATGGCTAAAATACAAATACAACTCTCAATGGCTAAAATACAAATACAACTCTCAATGGCTAAAATACAAATACAACTCTCAATGGCTAAAATACAAATTCAACTCTCAATGGCTAAAATACAAATTCAACTCTCAATGGCTAAAATACAAATTCAACTCTCAATGGCTAAAATACAAATTCAACTCTCAATGGCTAAAATGAAACAACTCAACTATCAATGGCTAAAATACAAATTCAACTCTCAATAGCTAAAATACAAATACAACTCTCAATGGCTAAAATACAAATACAACTCTCAATGGCTAAAATACAAATACAACTGTCAATGGCTAAAATACAAATTCAACTCTCAATGGCTAAAATGAAACAACTCAACTATCAATGGCTAAAATACAAATACAACTCTCAATGGCTAAAATACAAATACAACTATCAATGGCTAAAATACAAATACAACTCTCAATGGCTAAAATACAAATTCAACTCTCAATGGCTAAAATACAAACTCAACTCTCAATGGCTAAAATACAAATACAACTCTCAATGGCTAAAATACAAATACAACTCTCAATGGCTAAAATACAAATACAACTCTCAATGGCTAAAATACAAATTCAACTCTCAATGGCTAAAATACAAATTCAACTCTCAATGGCTAAAATACAAATTCAACTCTCAATGGCTAAAATGCAAATACAACTCTCAATGGCTAAAATACAAATTCAACTCTCAATGGCTAAAATACAAACTCAACTCTCAATCGCTAAAATACAAATTCAACTCTCAATGGCTAAAATGAAACAACTCAACTATCAATGGCTAAAATACAAATTCAACTCTCAATAGCTAAAATACAAATACAACTCTCAATGGCTAAAATACAAATACAACTCTCAATGGCTAAAATACAAATACAACTGTCAATGGCTAAAATACAAATTCAACTCTCAATGGCTAAAATGAAACAACTCAACTATCAATGGCTAAAATACAAATACAACTCTCAATGGCTAAAATACAAATACAACTATCAATGGCTAAAATACAAATACAACTCTCAATGGCTAAAATACAAATTCAACTCTCAATGGCTAAAATACAAACTCAACTCTCAATGGCTAAAATACAAATACAACTCTCAATGGCTAAAATACAAATACAACTCTCAATGGCTAAAATACAAATACAACTCTCAATGGCTAAAATACAAATTCAACTCTCAATGGCTAAAATACAAATACAACTGTCAATGGCTAAAATACAAACTCAACTATCCTTTGCTTCCAACTGCTTTCTTATTTATAGGTGATTAGACATACGGACCTGGAAGCTGAAGAAAAGACAGGTGGAAATAAAAAACCAACAATAATGTATCTGTATGAATAATATGGTCTTAAGATCAATAAAATATAATATATCATCAGACTATAATTTGTTTTACTGGGTGTAAAAGATAACATATAACGATAAATATAGGTCTGCACTCATAATTCAAAATTACGGCAAGTGTCATAAAATCATAAAGTCACAGCTGGTCACGAGAGCAACCCTGGACGGTACGGTAGTGCCTGGCGCAAACATGTCTCCAAATGAGTCTGTTGTTATGGCTATATGGTTCCTGGTGATGGGTAATATAGATATGCGTCCATTGAGTCTGTCTAGCCATTACAAGGGCTCCTGGTGGTGGGGTATGAGAAGTTGTCTCCTTCTTCTTTATTGTCTGAATAATAGGTATAGATAAGGGTACTAGGAAAGGGCAACTCCTGCCATTGTCTGAACTAACCAAAAGTAAACCAGAAATGTATGGTAAATAGGAAATTCTGACCCTCTGGCTTGAGGCAGAATTCTACAAAAAAATTAAGAAGAAGCAGCACTGCAATGCCGATCTGGAAATCCTACAGATGAAGACACTGCGTGTAGTTGCTTGTGTGTAAAATTTATAAATCGTACAACAAATTATGTTAGTGTTTTTTATATAACCTATGTACCTCATTGTTTTATATGTCATGGAGGTAATTGAGCTCTATGCCCTGGTATTTTTTATAGGATTATCTAACCACTCTATGTACTTTTATTTTAATATTATGCGTATTATATCCGGTATTTAGCCAGCTGACTTGTAAAAGTTTTGGAAACATTTTAATGTCAGAAAGCAAGCCAAAGGGTAGTTGACATATATTTGTATTGATCAATCAGCTGGCAGCAAGTAATTTTTATTTTTAATTGCTCAAGACTAATGCGCTCGGTCGTTGTACATATAATATAAAATACATCAGCTTAACAATTTGCTGTCACTCTTGTTTTGGTCTTGAACGCATAAAGTTAAAGCTAAACGTAAAAGAATTTCTCTTCACTTATAACTTGCGATACATCTGAATGATAGATAAAGCATTGCTCGGCAATTAGATTGTATTGAGGAGCAGTGGCTCGTTGTTCAGAATTAAATAGATAAAACATTCCGACAAGGAAAATCCCCATATTTCTCGGATATAGGATTGACGCTTGGGTCATCGCTGGTCGCCATCTTGGTAGTGACGCAGGTAGTATTTGTAGGTGCGTTGGATAGTCGATTGCGAGTGTAAATATTAGAAAAATTGCTGTTCTTCTGCTGTTGCTATTTTCGGAAATGCTAGGAGCCATCTTGTGTTATTTAAATACCACTTTCCCAAGTGCTTCCGAGTGCTAGTAAACATTGTGGCTTGTATTGTAATTGAGTGCTTAGGCGTAGTAGTACCATTTTAGAATAATTTGATAGATTAAATGATTACAAACTGTAGTGATGTTGCTTGCTAACTTTTACATTCCTTATAGAGCGTTGGTAAACAGTCAGCCAATCAACAAGGTGGTTGGTCCAAGTTACTGAAGCGTGGACAAAACGGTTGGTCTAATCAGCTGTAAACGAGTCAAGACAGTGTAGAGAGCCAATACAGCGTTTTGGTGCAACCAATCACACAGTAGTGGAAGTCAACTATGAGGTTGGTATAACCAGCTGTGTGATTGATGGAAGTTGTGTAATGAGTCAGCGCGAGCTGGTATAAGCTACCACATAGGGTTTTAGTTTAGAACAACAAGAGTGACTGTGTCTTACCACTCGGACACAGTTTCACTTTAATGTCTAATTAATTAATTACAACAATGTCAGCAGATTAATAAATGTCCCAGGATTGCCGATATTCTGTCCACCAGTTCTGAGACACACGCTTTGCTGACTTTGGTACTAACCCGTTCGCTCAGTCAGTATACAACGGCAGCTTTCCATACACTGCATCAGTTGAACATTGGCAACAAGATGTTTTATTGCTATGAATGCAAACACGGTTTTGAAGGTTTTTGTGAGCTCTCCAAGCATGAAGGGCTTCACAGTAGGAGAGGTCACTGTGTAGACTGTGATGTCTACTTTCTAACCAAGGAGAAAGAGTCAACGCACAAACGTGAGGTGCATTCACCTACCATCCGCACGCAGACAGAAGGGCAGGCACCCAGACTCAGAAAGCCTTGCCACTGACACCTGTTGCCCTCTCGATCCAGAGAGAGGCCTCCCCGACTGCCTACATCTAGATTCAGAGAGGAGCATCGCCGACGGTCAAGGCAATGAGTGCGAAGCACTTTGTGGCGACCAGCCCCACAGGATTGATGGGCCAGCCCATCGCCAACCATGCCATCAAAGATAGCTCCTGCTTCAGTTTCTGATGATGATGAGCTGGACCTGAATGACACCTCCCACCACACCTTCTGATGAGTCCCTCCTGTACCCCCTCGGCCTACTGCAGGGCCACCAGCTGTACTAAAGAGTTAATCTGTTCATATCTGTCAGTTGTATTGATTGATGTTCCATTGCAGGTTTACTTCATCGTTACCCCTTCCCGGCCCTCCTACTTTGACTAATTGAACAGCACTCTACCAAATCTGCGCCAAAAAAAATCATCATTATTACACAAAAATAGTTAATTAATAAGTAATAATAATCAACAAATTACTACTATAATATAATAAATAATTATACATTGTTATCAACATTGCTATTATAAATATAATCAAGGAGTACAATATAATATAATAACAAATACCAACAAAAAATAATAATAACAACTCAACTGATATTTATAACTATATAGATTTATTATTATTATCATTATTATAATAAAACAAGAACAATATAAATAATATATATATATATTAATACAAAAAATAAATAAATAATAATAAATAAAAAAAATCATGATGATGGAAGGGGATTTTAATATAAAAAAAATGTTGCAAAGAAGGATAACAAATAATAATAATCTATTAATAATAATAAACTAAAACTAATAATAATAATGATCATATTTTTAAAAAAAAAATAGTTGAGGCTTCTGTTCTGTTGTCTCTGTTTATTAATTATAATTTTTTTAATAAATAATAAATATGTTGAAAACTAACTATTTGCAATTATTATTATATAAAACAAGATAGTGATAAAAAGGTGGGTGACTTTTTGGATATGCATGTTGGCTGACAATATAATAATGCTACCAGAATAGCATACTGCTAACAACCAACTCAACTTTACTACTGCTACTACTCAATAATCATCCATGTAGCATTTTCACAGTACTACTACTCGGCTACTATACAACAACGGTATGTGCCTATGGACAAACCGCCGCACCTACCATCACCTTACTACAATGATCATAGTACCTTTTTCTATTTTGGCCATTTTCGAAATGTCATGTTTAGAAAAAGTGTATTTTCGATTTGTCCATTTTCGGTTGGGTCCTTTTCGAAATGTCTTTTTTCGAAACGATGTTTTCGAATTGTCGCGGATTCGTTTCCTTTCACACATTTCCAGGTCTGCCACTATATCCATCCATACGTGATCTTACATGTTGCATTAGCTGGTTGTAGTGAATCCGCGACAATTCGAATGGATGGATATAGTGGCAGACCTGGAAATGTGTGAAAGGAAACCCACTTCGGCGCGGAGCGCCGAAAATTTTTTTTAGCTTCTTTCAAAGCATAATGCTCTTCCTTTGAAATTATTTGCTCCTCTTAGAAACAAAATTGGCTCCCCTATGTACTATCTTGAAAAACAGCTATGGCACACCGTGGACACACAGGATTCTGGCACCATTTTGCAAGTTTCAAAGAAAGTATATTGCAGCCAGTGTATAGCACAGAGCTACTACTGTAAAAAGCTGTTGGGTTTTGGCCAATTTTAGGAAATTAATGTTGTGTTACAAAACACAACATAATAAAGTTCCCAAAAGTGGCTCAAACCCACCAATATTCTGCTGTAGGCCTGTGTAAAATACCTTTGGATTAAACTTAGGTAATCTCAATAATAAATTCAATAAAGTTTTTCAAAAATACTAAATAAATGGAAAGGTTTATTTCATTCATGATGCTGGCTGCTATAATAATAATATCAATTATTATAATTGATTATATTCATTCAAGTCTGCTGTATTGAATAATAAATAATAATAATAATAACTACTGTAACTATAATAATAATTAATAATGATAATAATAATAGTGAAAATTATTATTATGCTGATGATGAGAACATTGAAAAAACAGTTGATAACAATTTTTATTTGACAGCTGAATTTTTGCAGAGGTCAACCACTCTTGAACTGAAAAAAAATTTAAGTAGTCATAATAAGTGGTAGTAGTTAGTAAGACTACAACATATGCTGAGATAAATTTTATCCATGAGTACTACTAAAGAGAAAAACACGATATGATGATATTTGCCACAAGTGGGTCATGCCTGCTGAAAACACAGCCCAAATACTAAATGTAGTTGAAGGGCAACTACAAACACCCCTAAATTGAGGAAGTATTTCATAGATTATCTGCAGTTCAACCCTTTGCAGCGATGCAAACGAAATACTATTATTTTGACAATAGATGATATAATAGTTGATAGATAGATAGTAGTAGTTGATTATTATGAATTATAAAAATTTAGTTAAATAATTTTTTTTTAGTCGTAATGGGGAAAAGCGTGAGACGCGCGTGAGAGGCGTGAGAAATGGGGCAATTGAGTGAGTCTCACGCAGAATGCGTGAGAGTTGGCAAGTCTGTATAAGCAACAAAGCAACATCATCTTGCCAAACAAGGAAGCACACGTTTTTATTATTATTATTTTGCATTTAATTACAGTTATGCAATAATCTGTATGCTTGATGTTTGATTGGTAAGAGATGCTACTCAGACCACTTGTTATTTGTTGTTACATTTTTATTCTGTGACTATAACTAAAATTTCCAGTTTTGGCTCAGCATTGCGTAACTTAATTATTATGTTTACAACTGTCAGCTGTTATTGTTGTTGCAGGAGAATGCAACAATAAACTCTCTGGTGAAATAGTTCCAGAACATATTTGGATCGTAACAGACATATTATGTGGTGCTTTACTCAGAAGTACTGGCCATGCAAAGTACCTATAGATGTGACTTCCTTGCTACAAGACAACAATTACAGTCGTTAGTCATTCAGGAAATGAGCCTGGTGATTCATTTGTAACTAAAAACTGAGTTGGAGAGATGAAAAATATCACTTCCTCCGTACTGGTGGCTGTGTTAATGTTTGTATTTCTGGTTAGCTACTTGCTCAGTTCAGTGGTTTTCCCCTGTTATTTCTTTCATTTATAGTTATTTATATTTCCTGCATTACAAATATATGTATGTACATTTTTTTTTATATTTGTTTACGTGCGTATATTTTTATTTTTCAATTGCACTCGCTATGTGATTCATGTGATAACTTGTTGTGTACAAAATTCCTGTTTAAATTTTATTCACCGCGAAGTTCTCATTTACAATATGTTATTTCACACATTTTGCTAATCTATTGTTTCATCTTTGACTTTGTATGCATAAATCCATACATATGCATGTTCTATAAATTCCGTAAAATTATAATTGAAGTTGCATGAAAGAATGCTAGAAAGCCATTATCATCAGTGGGAGTAAACCCTCATTGAACAGTGGAGTTTTAGCTTTATCTTGACAAGTTTTGGGTAAGAATAAAATCAAATCACTCATAAGCTCTGTGAAAAAGTGGTCTAGTTTACTTGTGGCCAGTTTAGGTGCCACCATCCAACAGAGCTCTCAATTCAACACAAAGGAATGACATCAGCTATATGAAGCTAATAATAAATACAACCGCAGTAGTTATGCTTCCTTAGTGATATAATAGACTGTCTCATTCGTTTTCTGTTAGTAATACGATGAAGTTATAATGGGATTAATGCTCAACTACAATGTAAGCTCCGCCCACCGTGTGTCAATGTGTCCCTGGCTCTCATTCTCTCTCACCCCCTCCCCCCTTATAGAGAGCCACCCTGGCTAACGTTTAGCTATGCATTGATAACTACTACGGATGTAAATTTATTAGCATTACCAAAACTGCAAACGTGTTTCCAGCTAAAAAGTGTGTAGTGGATTTTGTGGGCCTAAAACCACCATTTGAGTGTCCGTAATCCGGCAGTTTCTTAGTTTGCCGGCACAGAGAAGTTGGTAGCATTCTAATGGTTTGCTGCCACCAGTTCCCTTTCTCGTAAAGGTAGCAACAGTCGGTATACACCGATACAGATGTGGAGGAATATACTCAACTCCACAACTAGTACAGAGCCCTCGGCTCAGATGCATAACTCAGTGCTTTAGAGTAATATGCATTTATTCTTATCCTAAAAATGTGAGTAGGTAAAAGTCACAATACAAAACTACTTTACAGACTGGTTAGATTTGGTGCAGGCCCAGCCTTTCATAGGCAGAACACAAGAAACAAAATGAGACAATAGCACAAAAGTAGAATATATCACAACAAATAGATGAGTATATATAAATAGTCAACAAATGAGGTAAGGTATATGGGCTTAATGGTAAGTTTCGCACAGAAGTAGGTAGGAAGATTCATAGGCTCCTTAGCCGGTCACTAGCACTTCATCTTCCTATGGTAAGTTTAGCAGCCTTTGTAAGCTTGGTTCCTTGCCTTTCCTTAAATGCAGGTAGGTATCTGGTGGATATGGCAATCTAGTCACTCTAAGGCTACTTTCAAGTCTCAGGCTATGGTGAGTCACTTCCTGCCGGCCGGGTATGCCACTCACAGGGTCGGTAATGAGCCATGCATAGTTGACATGGCTCCAATGCAGGGTAGATGCCTGATCGACACAGGGTTGGTCAGTTTGGTGTAATTAATTATTATTGTTCTGGCCATTCAATGGCTGTATAGTGATGTCAGAACAAGTACTAACACATCTGCGCACATGTATGTGACATAAAATTCCACCATAACCCTCTATAGCTCAGCAGGTTATTGGGGTGCTTGCAGTAAACAGCTGCTTAGCATTTCATTGCAGGTTTTCATGTACATGCGTCGCATCTGAATGAAGCGTACCATTTTGTCCATTGTTAGTTTTTTTCTCATTCACATTGAAACTTGCTGATCTCATTATCAGCAGCAATCATTTACTAAAAAACTTTCAAAATTAAGATGCCGGGTCGTCTTGTCCTTCCTTTCTTGCCTACTTGTCATTGGCCAGAAAGTGTTGTTCTATTTGAAGTAGTGGTCTAGAAGAACCTCAACCGGCAATTTAAACCCAAATAATTGCAGGCCATAACCTTCAGGCAACCCAAATTAGATAAAGAAAGAGTATATACACTTTACTTTGTTGCCCAGAATAATTCAATTTTACAGATTGAAATCACCAAAATTGGTTGTATCAACCGCCACTGTCTGTGATTTTTGTTTGAGAACAAATATGCAAATCGTTTGTGCATAACACACTTAATGAATGAAAAAGAGACAAAATTATTATAAAAATTGAACAACCTTCAGTATAACCAAATTCTTTTAATCATTAGTGCATGTGCTTAGGCTTGCTAGAAATGTCTGGGATAGGTCACAAACCATTTTTGATTTACCAAAAAGGTTTTGTCTTCTCATGTTCTGTGTGTAGAGTGAAGTCATTTGCAATAGCAACCACTTTCGGATATGCCTAGTTTATTGGTACATCCTAAACCTTAGCTTCGCAATCGGTTTTGGAATAAAGTTGCTGATGTTGTACTTAATGACCAATTGGGTTCCAGAAGTTGTCTCACCTGCTTTACAAATAACTCCAAATGGGAGAAGAAAAATGTATCAGCTAAAACCTTACATTTCAACATTCTACTACAGTTTATCCTAGTACTAATGTTAGCTTACCAGATATTTGTACACCAGGAGTGAGTCAATGCTGAAGATTGTAAAATAACATTTTTATGCATTTGTATCACAACTCGTGGCGTGAAAATTAATTCACGCTGATTATCCGTATTCTGTAATCAGTTCATATAACCAGCTAACTATGTATTTAAAAGGAAACTTATAGTCAGAAGAATTTCGCTAAAATTGTTTATGCTCATCACACAGTATTGTAGTACATTTGTATTGCCTACTGCAGATACAACAACACACTCTCTCCTTGAACATCCTTTGGGTTTTCTCCTTCGTCTCCTCTTACAGGGTTTACCCCATCAGAATTCCATGGAGTCATCTCCATTTACTCCCACAGAGTCAACTCTGCTCAGGGTCTACTCCGACACTGACATTACCAACAAACAGAGTCCTTGACTCAGACGCTCACCACCACAATATAGGAATAAAAACTTTATATGATACACTCTGCTTAGCAATATAATATAAAATATACACAATTCACAAAAATTCTGAATGAGGGAATGATCTGAACAGAATGTGAAAAATTATTGTCTCACCTTGCGCACTTATTGTGAGCGGTATTCCCTCAGATCAGCATCTTTGGTATGTCGTATAGAATTGGGTTCCGGTCTAGCCGTGAGTAATGTTAGACTCTGGTCGAGTGTCTATGCAGTAGGTATCATCTGCAGGTAGGTATTAGCTCCTGTGGATACAAACTACAATAATAAAGGTAGATAATTCTACTCTTGAGTTTGTGTGTCTGTAAACACCGTTGTCTCTATCTCCCACTCTTGTATGTACACCGACTCCTTGATGGTTGTAGGCGCCGGTAATGGTAATATTCTAGCGGATTAATTAGTACTAAGACATATAGAATGGGTGTTTTGAGTGAGATGCTGTCTGTTCAATAGCTATGCGTAGACTACAGTATAAAAATCTATTACTATTCTTTAAACTGGGAAGGATTGTTGGAGTTGTGTTCTCAAGATAATTCAGCTAGCAAAAAGCAGACAACTCCAATATGATAGTTTGATATTTAATTCTTTGGTCTAAATTTGTTCATAACAACAAGATTATAACTGCTCTTTTTTCATAGGAGAACACGAGGAACTTCCATCCCCTTATTAGGGATGAGCCAATTACTCATATTATAACAAGTTTTGCACCAATACAGTAACACAAAACACTGTGCAATAAACAATACCAGCCTATTATCCAATAAGCACATGGCAAAATGTCTCTGAAGCTTGCTTCAGCCGATCAGGGTAGTTAGAAGCTTGTCTTGTCTTGATTTTGGTTTCAACTCAGCAGATACGTACTCTCTTGCATGTATAGATTGGTGTGCTGTTCTCAGGTTCTCCGACCTCCACTTCTTCTTCGTCGAACTAGGTCTGGATACTGGCCCCAGATAGCTGTTTATATTGTGATGGATTTTGGTGCACGCCATTAGTGAACTGTTTGTTTGCTAGCAACACACTAACCAGAAGTGCGCTAAAATTCTACGTCCAGTCCTTGTAAGAGTGTTGTGTGGGTTCAGGGCAAGTGTGAACTTTGTGACCCAAGATCAACAAAGATACCACCGTTGGCATTCTGTTGCTCACTGTGCACAATTGTACTCCGTGATTCTACAATTTCAAGGTCATCATAGACGGATATGAGCTTCCATGCACAGAAAAGCATGAGCGACTGCTTGGAGACAGCATCAGACTGGCATGTGCATAGCCGGTAGAGAGCCCCCATTGTGCCCCAGATGAAGAGATACGCCCCTTTCAGCTGGAAGAAACCCACAAACATACACCCACATTGGCGACAACTGTGTGGGAAACCCATCAGGCTGTGGAGAATGTTCAACCACAGGCCTGCAGCAAGGAATTTGAGTCGAATTGGACTAAAATTGTGGATGCTAGAGGCAAAACAGTGTTTTCCCCCTGCTGGTTACTCCCTTGCAATGGAGAGAGGGGACCGTCATTGCTGGAGAGAGGCAACCACCCTTTAGCCATCCGACCCCTATAAAGAAATATAAAAAAACAGCCAGCAAGCACAGTGCTGAGGAATTTTTCAAGAGCACTCAACTGTACACAGAGGGGAATTCCTGTAACCCGTTCATCGGAATGATTAGGAATGAAAGAAAAGCAGTCAAAAAACTTGCTTGAGAGGTACCTACCATGCCGTGTTTGGTTTCAGAAGAACCCCCCGAAGCCTCCCGACAATTTTCAATCAACAAACTGACGATACAAAGCTCGAAGAGAAATTTAGAAGGATGGCCAAAAACCCCAGTACCCCAACACTTTCTGTGCTTCCTGTGAAGGTAAACAGAATGAATCAAAATTGTAAAGAACTTTGCAGCACAGAACAGCCACTAATAGCACGAATGACAGCAAGGAGATATTACCCATCACCAGCATGGCATTAAACCACTGCTTAGAGCTGGTAGATTGGCAGGAGAACTTGCTGCTGGATGCAAACCTTGAGGGTTTCCCACCAGAGCCAGAGCCTATGGCCAATGCCTACAGTAGAATGGTACAATGATCTTCCAGCAATGGAGACAGCTAAGGAGGAGCAGGCAAAGGAAGAAGAAGATGGTGAGCATTTTAACCTACATTTTCAAAATGGTTGTTTGAAAATTGCTTGTGGCGAGATACATCGGTTTTACTGAGTGGCAGCCCACTTAAACTTGCTAAATCTGTAACTAAATGTTCACCAAGCGCTGGTGTTGGTAAATTGCATGATGTGCTAGAGAAAAGGCTATTGAATCTCTTGTCAGGGCAGTAGGTTAAAACAGGTGGGAAATTGAGCATGTACCACTTGATGCTGCCTTCCTGCCAGCCTGGGATGACTCATTACTGGCCCGGGGACCTCTATGTCAGCCCAGGGTAGCTCTCTATTGGCCCAAGAACCTTCAGAGCTCATTCATGGAACACTGGAAGCACACAAGGTGTTTATCACCCTTTAAGACCATACCGGCATAAAAAAGCATGCCATGGGGGCTAAGGGTGATGGTCCTACCGTCTCGTCACCACTAGTCTTAGTGCCTCATAGCACTGTGCACTACACCCTGGGTCGGGCTATAGCAGGCACCCCTACGGTGTTGAGTGAGAGCAAAGAGAAGGAGAGAAATTGTTCGCACACCCCTAAGAAAACACAACGCTCTTATGAGATAACAATACGGAAAATCTACTGGAGGCGGAACTACCAGGGCAACCGTTGTGCCGATACACGATTCTGTATCATAACATGCTCGGCAACCATGTATGCAGACAATCAATAAATTTCATGACAGTAATGCTGTACTTACTGTTGTAGAGACATGTTCCTGAGTGGAAGTAAAGCCTATTCTAGATTCCCGGTCGGTCGGTTAATTACATGACTTGCCAGTAAATATTCATATATACATATATGTTTTAACCTGGGTGCGGAGATACCCCTACACATATTACTCTTGTTATGTTATATTTAAAGACAGTGTATGTCTTTAATGGAGAGAGGTATGAGGTAGATTTTGGTGCATGCCATTAGTGATATGCTTATTTGCTAGCAAAACATCAACCAGAAATGCCCTAGAATTCTACCTCCAGCCATTGTACATGTGCTGTGCTGGTAGAACGACTTGTCGTGCTGGTGGCACAGCTTGCAGGACCAGTATTGATCCCTGCAGGGCCGGTAGTGACCCCTGACTAACCTGGTATGGTGATACTGGGCCGGTACAAGATGGCTGCCTTAGCCTAGGAACCATAAAACCATATAGAGCTTACACTAACCTTGGAGCCGGATGTACCCTTCCTTGGATCACCGGCTGTATCAACCACAAGGTAATTATAGCCTCGGAACCTTATGGTGTTCATGATTGGACAATGGAGATGGTACTCCGCCCTTTTTGTTTTTTACCTTGTCCTACTGCATGATTTGTTAACTATTTATATACCTATTGCTATCGATCTGATTACTTCATGTCCACGCATTATTATATATAATAGGTAAATAACTTTCTGCCAGTCTGCCTATATAACGGCTGGAGCTCTTGCATTTCTTTGCATTCAGTTATTCATGACTTTGGTACGGATGAATAAAGCCACAATTCAAACAACACTGCGTAGTTTGTCTGAGCCGTGGGCTCTGTGTTTGCCAACTCATCTGGCAGTTACTGAGCATTAGTTGTCACTGTTAAGCTTAGTTTCCATACATCTCCCAAGTAATCGCAGCATCTCCCGCGAGCACTGGCGACTCACGAGGAGTTGCGATCCCCTGGTTTCCATACTTTTGCATTTGATGGCGCCCGGCTGCGATTCCTTCATGAATACATGGTAGATTTAATTTTTATTATCAACCTATTAATTTATTTTATTAATATGTGAAAATTAGCTATTTTTATCATGCAAAGAGCTTTTATGTTAATAATTATTATGATAAGAGGTAACCACAATAACAACACTAGTTTATTGCTACTGCAGTTTAAGCAGTGAGTAATAAATAATAATAATTGTTATTATAAAAGGCCGTTATTAAATTATTATTATGATTATTATTCATAGTAATAATGATCAACTCAATAGCATTATTATTATTTAATTAATCATAACAATTTCACCTGTGAAAATTCCCGAAATTATTTTTTATTTATCACTCACTGGTAGCTGTTATTATTATATTTTATTATATTTAATACAATTATTCAATCGTTATTTATTATTAATATCAACAAACAAACTACTGCTATTGTTGCGCTTTTTATTATTAGAAGCTATAGGTTTTATATAAATGAAGTAAAAAAAATTATTATTATTGATAAGTCAATTTTTTTTCAATGACAAAAAATAATTATTATTTTTATAATAATATTACTACTACATAATTGCTTCGGCCATGGTCAACTTTCCTGATCTTTACCCTGATCTTTTAGGAAAAAGACACAAAAACGATGTCGCCTAATCTTCAGAATCTATATTTGGTCGCATGCTTACGGTCTCCATAGATCCTTGGTGATCGCCAGTTGTTCCTGATCGTGGGTGAGTCGCAGAAAAGTACTTTGCAAACAACTTTAGTGGGACGTCGCAGCAACCTCGTAGGGAATCGTGGTACATCGCATAATCACGGTTTCCATAAATCCCAGATCGTGGCAAAAGCTTCTGCGACAGCGTGCGAGCGCTTGGGAGATGTATGGAAACCAGGCTTTATACCTGCACAGTGTGTCATCTGGAGAGAGGTATAATACATAAGGTTAGTGGAACTTTGTGGAAACCAGACCGAAATTCATTACAATATCATATAACAGTTATTTCTGATTGGAGAATGAACCGTATATCAACCTATATGCTGAGCCTGTGCGGTTCATATAGCTTATAATAGGAGATACTAAGTCTTATGCAAAGTAGCATTAAGGGAACTGGACACCTAAAATTAGTAGCACAGCTAGTCTACTGTACCCCAGACACCGTTTGCTATAAAACATAAAACTAGAGATGGCTACTTGTATCTGGTCAACATGAAAGTACCGGTATTTCATCTTTTGATAAATTGGATAGAGGATACACTAATATTTTTATTTAATGCGATTAGCATTTCCAGCTCATTAGTCACCCATAGAGAAAATTGAATCGAGTTGTTATTGGTCATCTTCTGAATAATGTTGGTCAGTATAGTAGGAGCAGCATAGTTCATTGATTATCATTTTTTTATCTGCTGCATGAATCCTAAATCAGTGAGTTTCTATTTATCGATATCTGGATACATTGTAACATATTTCCATGTACAACCCCAAATAAGTGCTTCATATCTTTCTTTAGAGTGCCCCTGTCTCCTACTTCACTTTAATACTTGTTCTTCCTCCTCTTCCTTTCCTACTGTGACACCTCTCAATAGTTACTCTCACTGCACTCTACTCTTCCATCAGTCTAAAAACTAAGGTTGTGACTTGGTTGAAAACATTAGCAGAAATTAACTGTATTTTCCTATTTAATGACGTTGATTAATCACTTGATTTATTTTTTTTGATACTCATAATTAGCTCAAATTTCCCAATATATAATTCATATTTCTCTGCATATATGATTGAAAGTTTTAAGCATGAGATTGGATCATGATGGTTGAAAGTTTTAAGCATGAGACTGGATCATGATGGTTGAAAGTTTTAAGCATGAGATTGGATCATGGCGGATTGGAATTCATTTTCATTCAAAGAGATTGTAAGCTCGAAAACATTACAAATAACAATAAAAATAATAAGTGCTATTAGTCAAGCCACGTTGCAATTGCCAAATAGTTAAAAAAATAAAACAAAAAAAATATCATTCATGACGATTAATTAAAGGAGGCTTTTTTAATCGTGTTAATTTTTTGTGGAAATTTTTCTCGGCAATCGTAAGAAAAACTCGATTTCATCACAACCTTACTAAAAACAGTAGTTAATCAGTCTATACCTATAGTTGATCTCCTCTGGCCAGCACCTTGCCCACCCCCATCCCCTTGTATCAAAATTCTCGTATAGTTTTCTAGTTTATTCTCTTATGCGTTCTTTAATTATCTTATAAATTTCAAATTGCTAGAACAATTAGATGTTTTCCCATCTCAATATACATGCTACCTTTACATATGCTGGTATTCTATTGTAGTCGTCTTCCCTTGGGGATACAACTCCACTTGTCCTATGCAACTAAAGGAGCCAGAACTGAGGTAAAGGAATACATGTGTACTATAAAGTATCCAAACGACAGACAAGCAAGCTGGCATTCCCAAGAGAAGTTTATCCAAGGTTTACAATATGTACAAACTCTAGTCAACTTCCCCCAAGTTTTATACAGACTAATATAGGCTAGTATAATTGAGCTTCTAGTGAGCTGTGCTTGTCAATACATATATTTTTGTACATTTTATTTTAAGCAGCTGAAGTTTTTTTACTTTCACATCTGATGTTGTGTGTCTGGGAAATTTTCACTGTTTACTTTTGGTATCGGTTGGTGGAAAGACTCAAAAGTAGGTCAAGGTCAAACAGCTTTGTTATGAGTCAAAATTTGGATTTTGAATTCGGTCGAGTGACTGGAATTTAGGTCCAGTTCTCCCATTTTTTGGTGGAGCTGTCCAAAAAGTCTAAAATAGCACACCCAGCTACCTGCAGACATCATATTCCCTTTCAACAAGCGTTTCCTGTGCAATATCAGCCTCCTCTACTTAATACAGCGGTAAGAAAAAACAGCTAGAGAAGTTACCAAAATCTTTAAAATCATGCATTTGTGTATCCATAGTTGTTGACCATCAGCATTATTTTAGTGATGACCCATCATCACAAAATAGGGAAAGGGCTCAAAACACTATCTTTGTCAAAAATGCTAATGTGCTAACTCATATATACTTTTTAGCAAAACTAAAACAAGTTTGATTTGACAGCTATATATAAGCACTAAAATTTCATGTAATAAATTTATTTAGGTATTGGGTTATAAGTATATTCACGAGCTAGATCGATCTGTACAATAAATTTAATACATAATATTTTTCGCAATCTATTTAATGCAAATGAGCCGATAGCAATATTTTTGGTGGATCGAAAAATACCATCACCATTGGCAAGAGAATGTTAATTTGCGAGGCATACTCATAGGTCGCGAACACTATTAATCAATAGCATAAACTTAGTATATACCCTCGTGGGTGACGTTTGTTTCAAAGCAGTTCGTTCTCGGTATCATCTATTGTTGTTTTATCGTTATTTATTATTAATTATTATATATGTTGTTTATTATGATTAATTATTATGATTGTAATGTAATAATGAAAAGCAGAGCCATTTTGTTAGAACAAAAAAGATAAATGTTATACTTAATCAAGAATGAACTGCTTTGAAACAAACGTTGTCAACCGGACAAGTGTAAAGCTGTTTATTCTTAGACTCACTACCACTATCTGCTACTTACTGATGCATCATGCAAATAGTACCAATGAGGAATCAATGACACGATAACTACCGCTGATGAATTTCTTACACATGTGGAAATAATTATGCTGGCTACAATTCGCATTGGAATTTCGTGTCGTCGCGTTTGATCCGGATCAATGGATTTAATTTTTCATTATTACACAATAAAATTTAAATGCCTGGATCGATGCGTTTGCCGCCCAACTATGTGGATCCCAAATCTGACTAACAGCAGATGTTCATTGATCCAGCCCTTGAATACACTTTATGGTTTTGAAGCTTTTTCTTTTTCAATATTTGGCCTCATTATTTCCTTAATAAATTACGGTCATTTTAGAACTCAAATTGTTAGGGTTGGTTTCAATCAAAAGACCATGAGACCACACACTGATAGAACTTGAAATTTTTTTTCAAGGAATTGTCTACTCCCAACCCAACTTTAAAGCTGTAACATGTTCATGCATTGTCTGTGCCTTCCTTATTAGTCTACAATATTTGACATTCGAATGACTGCAATTATTTTGTTAAAATTCAAAAAGTGGATTATGTTATTTCCCTTCACTGCATTAGATCTTGTTGCAAACTAGGGTTTACACAGGATACCCTCATTACCAACAAAACATTTATGGAGTTTACACGCAAAATGGGCTTCGTTCTCATAATTGTTGGTTGACAAGGCAACTATTAGGGAGTTCCAGTGGTTGTGACTAGATATACCGCAGTCATGTATTCCTTCTATTCATGACCTTATCTTTTTTCTTGATTAACCTAGTATCACTGGATAGAACAAATAGAGTATCAAGCCTGCAATGTCATTGTTTGCTATTATCTGTTACTCACGTTCAATCATTGTCTATTGTCTAATATTACCTTTCTTATCTGTTACCGGTGATGCAAAAAGTTCTCTTCCTCATAAACCATAATCATATGGCCATCTCAGTTGACTAAATGTGATTTTTAACAGATCTACTTTAAGGACACTGGATGGAATTGTGAGTATCACTATGAACAACATTCTATAATCAATGATATTGTCAGCACAGTCTGATCCTAAAACAACAATTTAATTTGTTTATTTTTGGGAAAATTTTTTTCAACAAGCCAAGTATTAGGCATTTCCTTACAATATCGTAAGATATTTGCTGTTTCTTATCTTGTCTGGTCATTCATGATAAACTTGGATTGATTTCTGTTCATCTGATACTCCTTGAGCATTTCACCTCAAAAAGGGACATGGACTTTTATCTCAATTTTTTTTTTAGTTTAGCTTTCAAGTTCCAAAAACCAAGTACTTTTGACTTTTACTAATTTTTCCTTACGATGCTCTTATTGCAATCTGTAAATGATGTCGGCTAATCTTAAGATAGAATGAACAACTTTAAAGCATATGTACCTAGCAATGTATGTGCCACCATCAAGGCAAGTGGGTGGTTCAGTGTTGAGTTAGATAACGAAGTTGTGGAACTTTTCGAATTAATCTAAATTGATTATATGTCTTGAAAAATAACTTTGAATTTTGTTGTTTATTTTTACTTATTCAAAAATCAATAACTTCAATTTGATAAAAAAGTTTATCAGCAGGGTGTAGTTGAAACAAAAGACAACTGATCACAGCCGCACCAGAAAAACATATATTTCTATACAAGCATCAATCTCGTATGCAGCTTCTCAGATTGCTCGCAATTTGTCTTGTTTTTTGGTCGTTTTTACTGAGTTACTATGTGGTTAGATTTACTGGTATCCTCTGTATTCTACAGGCCGTGAAGAGCAAGTAGCAGATGATGGCAAGTTCGGATGGCTCAACTTCAAACAATGTTAACTCCACAAGGTATTGGCTCTTTTTCGCTTTACTAGTTTCTTTCATCAGATCCAAAGTTTAGACTAAACTCGACTTGTACCTTTTTTCCAAGTAGATATTCCTACAACTTGCTAAATCAATCTGAATGAACATGAGAATATGGGTTTGTATGTCCAATGAATGTGAGACGTTTAATATTTTTAGCATTATCCTAATACTTTAACAGCTAATAAGAAACTAATGCATAACATTGGATGCTTGCAGTAGCTTGCACAACCTTCGTCGGAGATGAGTTTGTCATAATTATCATCAGTAGTCCTTAATTGTGCATTTAAACAAGGAAAGTAGAATTATAAAGTGCCAAGAAAAAAAGTTTGATATCTCTTTCTTTTATATATAAAATTTTTGTCCACTAGTATTAGAATTATATGTATTGTAAATGAACTTGAATCGTGATCTATTTTTGTGTTCGATTATCACATCCTTTGGTATAATTTTTTTATGTGTTCATTTTAAGAAAAAATAACAATATAACCCCTTATTTATGATTCATCAGCCAATCAATTTTTAAAAATTTATTGCTGATGTAAACTAGTTTCCTTAGCGACTTAGGTAACTGTTGCCTCCACAATGAGGTGATCATTTTAATCCGCATTTTTAATATGGCCGTATATCTTAACTGATGCTTTATGCAATGCAAATGTGTTGTTATACAATGCAAAACAACACAGTGCACTGGAATGCAGTGTAATTTAACACATTGTAAAGTAAAGCCATGCACTACAGTGCAATGCAGTTGACGACCTTCACGCGGACGTTTACTAGATTGATATCATCTGTTACAGAGATAGTTTTAAGTACAAGTTCCACACGCTACCAGCTGGCGAAGAATACAATGGATACAAAACTTCCTCTGCATGGACGGCGGTCTACCGAGTGTGCAAGGGTATTCTTTGTGTCATTATGTCCTTAGCAGTCTTCGGAGGGCTGGTGGTTTCAAGATGGTCTCTCGTTGTGATGACTGGCAGAATTGGAGAGTATCAAAGACTGATGAAAAATGATACACTGTCTAACACCATACTACAGGTACTGTACATGTGGTGTGTCTAAATTAGGTGCATTAAAGTTTATACAGCTAATTGTAATATTGAGTTCAGTCTTGATGACAAATGGCATACAAAAGGTATTAGTTTTTATAAGTAGAACGAGTGATGTGTGTACAACATAGTGCAGGCATTGGTCAGGTAATCTAATAGAAAATTTCCAAAGTTGTATAGATGTAATTTAGCTTTTCTAATATATGTAGTGTATTGATTTATTCTGCATAATAAGCAATTCCAATGTAGATCTAGATCTTTCCATAAGTAGTACTATGCTCACTATTATAATTATATATAGTATTTATTAGTACTAGATGCTCAAACTATGGACCACATGCTACTTGTTGAGTTTTAATTAGATCACTTTCCCATGCTGTTCTTGCTTTTATTCTGATGTTCCATCCCGCATACAACTATATGCATTACTAAAACAATGTATTTCATATACATAACCATGCACAGCCCAACAAATCCTCTAATATAATATTACATTTATCTGGTGACGCTATAAACATTGAATATCCGCTTGTTTGGTGCTTAGTTTGTGGCCAATGTCCATTCTTTATTTCTTTAAATTAGATCACTGGCAAACAGTGAGCGAACTTCATCCCCTCATACACTAAATTGTGCTCCTTGTTTGCAGGAGTTGCCTTCTCCTTCCTCAGCTAAGCTACATAGAGATGGATGGGTGTCTCTGCTGACATTTGCAGTTATCTCCCCTTATATATGGACATTCCTAGTAGGGGTTTTCAAAATGAAATGTAGTAAGCAGTTGTCACCCTTCACACTACGATTTTTCTATGTGAGTATTTAAACCGATACAACTGGTTATGAATTATTAGCAGCTTTTTTACTTCAGTTTAATTCTTTTTTTGTTTAATGAGTGACTCTTAGAATTATAAACTAACGCAAATTTCAATAAAAGGATATGGATGAGATGAGAGGTATCGATGATCGCTGCTCAGGCAGCCATTTTATTAAAAAGTAATGTAGTATTTCAACCAATGAGAGCTTAAAAGATCTTTGCATACTTTTTAGTGATAACTTTTTACATGAGTTGTTACAACTAGTTTTCTTCACTTTTTCTAGGCATTTTTTATTTTTTTCTTCAATGAATAATCATCAATAGCCAACGAATTTCTTAAAAGATGATCCAAGTCAGAATTAATTATCAATAACTATGAGTAATGGCAACTTCAAACACTATTCTCTGCTGTAGTCTTTGACCTATAGATATGTAGGCTTTCTCTTGGTGTATTGTAGATAGTACTGCTTGAAATTGCTCACAGCCTTGGTCTAGCGGTGTTCCTATGGCAGATACTTCCTGTGGTAAACACATTTGAGGCTTCAGCACTGTTCACTGCAGTGGGTTTGGTTCCTTCAATACTTCATCTCTGGACGCGTAAAATGGACTGTGAAGCAGCAACTCACTTCTTGCTTTTTGTTCTTCAACTAACTGGACTTGCTCTGTTTATTGCTGCACTAGCGCTGTCTCATGGTAAGTGCATATGCTACCTTCATAAGATGAAACTATGTTACACAATACAGAACTGGTTTAATTGAAGGGACATACACATATTCAAATATTCAACGAGTTTCTGTACACATCCAAATAATTTTTGTGTCAATATAAAATGTACTTTGAGATCATCCAGCTCACATTAATTTAGAGACTGTTTGAATAAACTTTTGAAATTGATTTTTACCAGACGTGGTAACTTATTTGAAAAATGATGTTTTCAATGAACTAGATTTGAAAAAATTATTATTTATTTAGGTATAAATGCAGTGCAATCACAACTGTTATATTCTAGGACTCCATTGGCAGCTCCCGCTTTCATTCATACTTCTCTCTCTTCGTTATACCAACAATTATCTTACCAACGCTCAAAGGTCGTGGGCTGAAAAGAACATTTCAGACAAACTATGGCGTCTGACACGTGGATGTCTACAGAAATGCCCCTGCTACCAAGAGTGCACATGTTCTGAGAGGTGTAAGTGCACATGTGCTTGTACCTGCAAACCAGTTGAGAGAGAAAGCCGATTGTACCTGCAAGATTACGTTCTACTCTCTGCACTGAAGATTGGTTTAACATTTGCCTTCAGCTACGCTTTTGTACATGACCTGACTGCAAACCACATCACATTGAAACATCTGACTGAACAGTATTCAGGTAATCTGTTGTGCTTTGCAAACCCTAATGCTAATGAAGCAAGACGTTAACAACAGTTGTCTCTGAGCCAACTGAACTAGGCTTGATACTTTCACAGAGTTTATGTGTGGATATAGAATATCGACTAGCTTACCAATAATGTCCTCATAAGTACTTTTTTAACAATGAATGTGTTGACATTCTTTTTAGATTGGACCGCAGTAACGACTTATGTGCCACTCATCGTGCTGATTGTGGCTCCCTTGGTTACTTTTCGTCTAGCGATTTCAGCAACTCAGATGGTAATGAGCTGGGTAAGTGGTTTACATAAATTCACTGTTCAGAAAATAATCCATGTTCCACTTGCTACTAAAGTTTGTACTTGTGTTTGCACAATAGAAAACTGTAAAACTTTAGTTTTATTTCCACTTACGTAGTTGTTTAACATTAACCTTTTAGTGCTAAGGGAAAAAACTGTCTATGTTTCGGTCTGTTACAATCTGGAGTGGTAATAATTAAAAGTTTAACCCTTTAAAATTTGAGAAAAACAGTAAAACGCAAAGAAAACAGTTTTGCCTCAGTTTAAAATTCTTTTAGCGTTTCATGAAGTTTTGAAGGTGCCACATGAAAACTTTAGAGTGTTTAACATACCATTTGAATTTTCTAAAACTGGCAAAAAAGCAACAACAGTGCAGTGAGAGTATATTATTCACCGACCGTCTCTTCAGCCATTTTATTTATTACATCATTTGGTGGCTAGCTCTTTGGTTTATCGGCAGCAGTTTCAACTTCACCCCCCAGCATCAGACTAATACATTGTAAACAGTAATGTTCTAAATATTAATTCCTTGTAAAGCTGCATTTACACTGGGCGTTTTGTCTGTGCTTTTGCCAACTCCGACTGCTTGGCGCCCAGTGTAAATGGTAAAGCGTTATGAAAAAGTCAGTGGTGGTCAATGTCTGAGCATTGTGGCAACGCCAAAGAGCTCCGTCAAATTGGCCCATTATCTTGTCGCACGAACCAATCAAAAGTACCGCAAGCATAGATACCAACTCGTATTGGCTGACGCACACGCCAGCGACTACAGTAAAACAATGAGTGTAAAATTTTAGTTGAAAAATTGTGTATTGCTGCAGACAGACGGTGCCGGTAAACTAGCAGATGAAATGCCCAATGTAAATGCATCTTAACAACAAAATTTTAATGACAATTATTTGAACTTGAGGTGCTTTCGGATAACCTGCGCATAGGGCATACTAGGTTGCTGCGTAGCTGCTTCCCCCTCCCCCCCCCCCAGTGATGCTGCCTCTGGAGGTGGAGAAAGAGAGTCAGTGCAGGGGATGGGCAATTCTGGCAATGGGAGTACCTCCAGGCTGTGAGTAACAGCATTGCTATTTCTGAGATCCACGAACCGCTCTTCAGTACTTCTCAATCTCTCAATAACTTGCTCATTAGTTCCTGGCTCACTCAGGTTGACAGCCAGAGGAACTTCTTGCAGCAAGACCCGGTCTGCATCATAAGGAGAGTAACCCTGGGTACTTGCTTCACTCAGGATGGGGCGCTGTGTATCTGGAGACAGGCCAGGACCATGAGGAACTTGGAAATTATTAACTAATATTTCATCATGCTGGTAGGTACATTTCACGGCTTTTCCATCCACCACTATGGCCGACTCTTTAAACATTGTGTGACAGCTGTGGGCAATGAGAAAGGGTATACAAAGGATAGCATTCCCCCTGATACTGCTCATAACAAGGATAACCATTGGTTCCATATTTTTAAGCTAAAGAATGGCCTTGACAGTGCCATAGAAAAAAGCTGTGAGCCATCAGCCATATGTGTTGTTAGTCACTTTCTTTTTGGCTTTGTGTTGGTGTTAGTGCGACACACTACGGTAACTAGTCAAATGTGTGCTGAAAGAGTTTGTGTCAGTGTCTGACTATGTAATTACTGGTACACTTTCAAACATCCCTGCAAGGAAGTGGCTGCTCTGGTATGACCTTTCTGATGGTAAATCCTCTCCCATGGGGTCCTAGAAGTTTTATAGATGGCCCTAATAATGGAGATATCGGAAGCCCGCTTGCCACTACCCATATTATTAAAACAAAAATCAACACATTTTAAGTAAGATAATCAAACTTTTTCTACATTTACCGCGGTAGATAGGTATGAGGCGAATTGATAATTACGATGTGCCATTATCATAAATTGTAACAGTACATTGCCACTGTTGAAGCAAACCACAGTAATCTTTGGCAACCTCAGTTGAAGCCAAAATACAAAACTATGGTTTCACCTGTGAGCATGATATTTGGTTAACTTTTTTTGATTGAATAAACCAAAATCTTTTCAAAAACAAACTTCCAAAGGCTTTATTGACCGTTTGAGTTTTCTCAACAACATCATTTTTGTCATATCAACTGCTCAAATTTTCTCAAATCAGGATAATAGTCAAGCAAGTTGTGATTTCTAAGCTACTTCTGGTTGCATCCCTGAAGTGAAACTACTTTGCTGAGACCCCATTATGTCATCTACTCTGTAGCCCAACGTCTCCAATTGTGAACTCAGAAATTTTTGAGGCTGGACCTTGGTAGCATTTTTGCACAGTGGTTTCTCTTCTCTGGATTGGGGAAGATGGTTCCCTGAGTTTTTGATAGTTTGAGCCACCTGGGCTTTACTTTGGAGGAGAGTCCTGTGAGAATTCTACTGGCCAACGAGTTGTAGAGGGATATTCTGGGTGGCGCCAGGTTATGCCCTCCAGACTGGCTATCTGCTTCTTTTTCATTCTTGGTGCCCCTTTTGCTGCTAGTTGGGGTAACAACTACTGGAGGTGCCCTTCCGTTCTCGAAGCCGATTTCAGTTTGGCTTGGTGGGAAGGCATCCGCCCAGAAGGGCAATCTCTCTAAAAGTTTCCAGTCAGACCACACCCCCAACACTGGGGTCACAGCCTTTCTGTAAATGGGAAACAGGTATTGGAGGAGAGGGCCGGTACTGCTAGTTTTACTCTTGGAGCCTGTGTAAGCTGCTTGACTTCTTCAGAGAAGTCCTGGACTGTCTGATGAAGGAGAGCTCCACTTTTATTAGGTGCCTTAGCTGGTTGCTGAGATGGAAGAGGTTAGGGGCAATGGAGCACCTGCAGTGACCACAGTGTAGGTATAACTGCGCTCAAGAGAAGCTGGTGGAGAGCGCAGTATGCTGGGGTAAAGGCCCGGTGAAGGAGCACATGGGCCCATGGGAGTTTTCCAGTACCTATTTCTTTCATCATCTACCCTTCTCACATGAGATGACCAAATCACAGGGAAGGTTTTGATATGTTCCCATCTGTTTCCAGCATGGAAAACAATTTCCTTACTCCGGGGGTTGACTGCCAACACATGTCATTGCACAGCACTGAGGTGGAATTAAATGTCTCCAGAGTCGCATGGTCTAGATGTCAGGGAAGCAGGTCTCCATTGGCTGTACTCATGAATCTGCAAAGCCTTGCAGTAATCAATCCAAATTTGGCATGGAGGACTGTAAAGAATCCTTCAAGGGTATCAAGTTTCCCACACTCAAGAACTTCATCTCAAAGTGTTTCTCTGACATGGAGAAGGGCAGTGTGGGTTTGCTAGCTATTGGCTTCTGCTATTTAAAGTAAGCAAGCTATAAAGTACTCTGTGTTACCAATGCCAATAAACTTTGGAGGTTTGAAGTTTGGTACAAGGGTTGGCTGATGGGGTTGTCCGGCACCATAGAGGGTGTGAGTAAACCTGTCAAAATCTGCTACTTCTGCTGTACTTGCTGGCATTCTATCATAATTTTTGCATCTCTGTGCAGCTATCTACAAATGTATTGCTCCTTTTATTTGCCTTTAGAAGAGCCCAGACTGAAGTGATATTTACCTGATTCACAGGGGTGTGCCCGGGTCAGGGGATACGAAAAGGCCGACTGTCTGTATTTGAACTAGGAAAACAGAAACTGAACCAGAACGGATGCATGATCACATGCAGGTTATGAACTGCTGTAGAGACCTGTAGCAGGATAGGGGATGCTGTAGAAGCTTTTATTTGGCCAAGGGTTCTGTAGCAGAGTAGGAGGTTGTGGTAGCAGGGCGAAGGATGTCTGTATGTGATTCAGGAGAGCTGCAAGATCAATAACAAAGTTGGTGATTGCTGTAGAATCAGTTACATGGCCGGGAACTGCGGTAGGATTATGTATCTCTGACCTTGTCTGTGACTGCTGTGAAAGAGTTGGGATACTCCAGCAGGTTTGGGGTAGCTGTATTTTTTTCAAGAAAGCCACAACTGGACTGGACTTGCTGTGGAATCACTTTCAATGTTTGTACTGCTGTAGAGGTCAGGGTCAGTGGTTGTTACAGGAGCTTATCCTAGGTCGGGGGTACTGTAGGAAGTTCAGGGTCGTTGTGAGCAGGGTTGGGGGTAGCTGTATCAATCTCTTCTAGAGGAGAAATGCAACAAGTAGGAGAAGGGAAAGGGAGTACTGTTTTTTGGTAGGATCTGGTGGTTTCTCTAAGTGTGTATTTACATCCTTACATTCCCCAACTGAGAAGCTCTTTTGAAAAAAAGCATCTACTTTTTTATCAACCAACAGCACTGCATAGCACCTGCCAAACGAATAAAATGAATGGATAGAACCGCAAATATATATATCTTTTATGCATGGAGGGCTAGGGATCACAATTTATCCAATGCAACATCACACAATTTTGCATTCTTGTACAATTAAATAACAAGACCTAACCAAGAACTAGGAACTCAACACAATCACAAGAGTAGCTATTACTATGTACAAAAAGATTTAAGTGAGCATTTGAAAAACTTGATACAGTCATAAGCTAAAAGTAAGCAGGTGCTTTTTAACTAAGAAACATGATTTCACTAGTCTGTTGTAGTTTGAATCATCATTGTATTCCTATAGATAAGCTGGCCAACAAGGGCCTGTAAGCTGGCCCATATACCAACTCTCGCTTCTTTTGGCAACCACTCACAACCACAAAGACTTTGTGTGGATATAGTCCCCAGCGCACTACCAAGGGGATCCCTTTCCTGCCATAACCACTCTGTTAACAAGCAACATAAAAGCATCACCACACATGTGCCAGCATGGCTCAGTGGTAGAGCACATACCTCTCTGTCACTTAGGCAAAAGGTCGAGTTCCTTCTATAGCAGCTTCTTGTTTACCTATGTTGAGTACAACTCGCAGAAATCGATCACAGGCGCACCATTTGGTTGAGTTGTAGAATGGTTGTAGAAGAAAATTGAAACTATATGAGTATCCTATAATAATTGAGCAAGAAGTGGTCCAGGGAAGTTTCCTCGACTGGATTAAAAGTGGTGAGAGTCATGGCAGCAAGCACAAGTGTTTGATCTCTTATACGTTCTCGATCCTTTTACTAGTTGTGCTTGACTATCTCTGCCAAAACTTCAAAAATAAAATGATGTGTACAAGTGACATTTTTCGGTCAAAAATGCTCTATACTTATAGCTTGCATAAGAAAGTTACCCCCCTGATACCGTTCGTGTTTCAATATAGTCATAAATGTGTTATTGAACACATCAAGTACTTATGCAATAAAAATAGAAACATTTCTCTTACCCTTATTAACATCATATAATTGTAATCTTCAATGGTCTAAAAAACCTATGGCAGTCAGTGAAGACTAATGAAAATTTGCAAACTTTACATTGTCAAGCATTACATAGTTAACATTGATACTTAAATGGTAATTCAATGATTTTTGTTTGTTTTTGCATTAATCGACTGCGCAAAAATCCTCAATCTCTTGATAGTTCATGATCTTTTCTTTCAACATTTCTTTTGCCGAGCACTTTGGGTACTGCATCTATTGTCTTGAAGCTATGAGAAATTTTTATGATTTCCTAGATGCAGTCGTCTTTAATTGGCACTCACTTAAACTTGATTGAACTTATTTATATAATATTAGCAAAGAAAGTGACCTATTAATTAAAATATGAAAGTTTAGCTGTTTTGAAATTAAAACATGATTATAGTTAGTAATAACAGAAAGCGTAAAAGGAAATCCGAAAGATTTGTTTAGGATTTCATACAAAAAAGTTAGAACTAAGAGATGTCACCTCAAAACCCAACTTTGTACTTGTATTGATTGTTTTTTACTACAAAAAAACTGCTGTGCTACCAGAATCATAAACTACTACAAAACTAAAAGGACCACCTGGCATTAATCAGTTTTCAGTACCAGTTCTGCTCGAATTTAGCTTTGCTATATTCTTTTTTTGCAACTAATGATAATGGTGTGACAGTTGTAAAAATGATTTCTTTATGACTGTAAAACATCGTGTACTATGCTGCATGAAAGGCATGCAAAATCAAATAAACACTTTTGCCACTCTCTGACCATAACAGATATTCAAATTTTTGTTACATGGTCAATTTTTGTAACAACGGCATGCTGGAAAATTTGCAAACATTCTCACCCAATGTTAACAGGAAATTAGTGTGACAAGCAAATACCACACAGTTGTTGCGGGCATCATCATGTTTGGGTGCGGTTGCACAACTGTGTAAATTGTAATGCTATTAAGGACTAATACATTATGACTTGTGGGCTTTTAATAGGGTAGTAGTTTAACAACCAGGTTTCAAGTATAAAATAGAGTATAAATGTGTGCAAGAGTGAAAAAGTGTTTACTTTGCAATGGGGACCCTGTCAATTTCACGTGCTTGTTAGCAAGCTCTAGTTTAATGCAACCAAAAGTCTGGTTGCTATTACACTGCAATACCATTAGGATTAACGGAAGTAAACCAGTTTTATTTTTTTCTTTACTTTAGAGTTAACTTATCAATAATATATTGGTATGGCCATGAGCTTTAGTGTCTCTTATAGCTCTCTAAGTGTTTTGGGAACGTAAAACGATGAGCATTAACCCAAATAATATTTTTTTATGAGCACTAACAGTATTAACTACACATCACTGTATAAGATATAGAGGGATCTGGTAAGAGTTTTCTCTGAACTGAATAATCAAACCTCTTTATCTGGCAGTCATTCACTATTACTTATAATTTATTTAATTACCGTGTGTTGTCATCAGGGATTAACACTATTTATTTCATTTAAATGTTGAATAATTTTCATTCAAGCACAAGTTTGATACAAGTTGTGATTACAAAATTAAAAATTTTACTCAAAAAACATAAGATAATTCATTTATTTTATTAATCATTATTATTTAGTATTTTCAATGGTAAAATCCAAAAAAAATTAATAATCAATTGCTGTGAAAGTCAGGTAACAAAGCAAAAGTGAATAATGGCCATTTATTAGTTACATACCACAGGGAACTATATGTTTGGTACACTTGGTCAAGGTCATAAGGGTTGGTTATTATTATTACTAGTGAGTTACTAGAGTAATGGAATCTGCAAACTAACAATTCATGAGAAGTCGATAGGAATTGGGTGTATGATACTGAAGATACTCCATTCACATGAATCACTTCAGTACAACGCCGCTCTGTTGGTAGGCTTCATCAAGGGGTACCATAATTAATTTACATGGGCGAACTTAATCAAACTCGAAATATGAAACTATGGCGCTACCACATAGTATTTAATAGACAAATTAATAAATCAATTTTTTTCCAGAAGAATGAACCAAAATGTTTTTTGAAAAAAAACTTCAGAGGCTGTATTGATCCTTTGAGCTTTCTCAACGACATCATTTTTGTCATATGACTTGCTTAAATGTCTCCAATTGGGATAAAACTCAAGCAATTCGTGATTCCTAATATAAGTTAGAATAGCTACTTGGCTGCTTCCGGTTTGCGACTGCACATGTGCACATGAATGCTTACTTTTGTGGTTTTATTCTTTTTAACAACTAATTTCAATGCATTGCTTCATTTTTAAAGCAATTATATTGAACACTTTTTCTATTTCAGTGTTACACAATACCCGTTACACTGTTTACTCCTTTAACGACCTTGGCAGCAGGACTACTGGTTGGACTGGCTCCACAATGGCTACAAGCAGTGTATTTGCCCTCTTCTCCATGTTCCACTCCTACTTGGGTGATGTTGTCAATTGGTACACTTTTGTGCTGGGGACTGCAAGTTTTTATATCTCTACACATTTGGTCACCGGTTGAAATCAGACTGAAGCGCTGGCAAAAGTATGTACAGATCAAAGTGAAGCATTTAGCTTAATACAGGCCTAATGTTTGTTTGTCTGCCCACCCACTTATACCCCGCCCACATGTCTGTTTTGCCGCTTGTCTATTTGTTTGTTTGTCCGCTTGTCTGTTCCTTGGTCTTTTTTATCAATAATAATCCGTAAAGCTCATAAAACAGTTGAAAATTGCATTTTAATTGGTGATGATGTGAAAGCCAACAGCGTTGATTAAAATTAGTCAAAGCTCAAACCTTTTTTATGCGTAAACCATTTTCTACTACTAAGCAGATAATATAAACATGAAAGGGTTTTATTGAGGCACAAAGTTGTGTAGTGGCAAACAGATAAATAAAACAAACAAACTTTTCACACAGAAGGAATTAATATCCAGCTACCTAATTAATTGCTGAAAGCTTTTTATTAAAATTGTTGTAAATCTAGCAATATCTTTACTTAATCAAATCACAAAACAACAATGCTTTTACTGGGCATGTTCTGTGGAAATCCATTTTTGTCACCCCTTCCCACCCCTTTTTCATTGTCAATCATTTTCAGTCACAAAAATATTTTTCAAAGCTTCAGGGGATGCATCAGTGTTCATTATTATAGTGTATATAGTGTATATAGTGTATATAAGTATATATAAGTGTACATGTATATGCATTATGGTACATGTAAATGTATTGGTGTGCATAAGCATGAATGCTTTTATACCATATGTTTACTTTTAGTGTGTTTGCTGAGCCAACATTTTGCTGTGTACATCTGGAGCAGTTGCTGGTATACAACTACACAAAACCAGACCAGTCTCTTGCTCCCAACGGTACATATCAGCGGTTAGACTCCAACATAAGTAACATCAGGCCAAAGATTTATGTGTGCGCTACCATGTGGCATGAAGAAAGGGATGAGATGCTTCAAGTGCTCAAATCTATCTTGAGGTAGGCTGATGTAGAACTCCATCATTTTTGGTGTTCATGCATCAATGCTCGATTTACTGCAATGGCAGCATCCGCATACCTATCGGCATTGCGCCCTGCAGCAGATTTTAGCGGTCCTGCTACCTACTTATCCACTAACGCTGTCACTTGGCAAACTGCTGTCTGACGGCACAACGAGACAGTCAACCTCTCTAAGCCTGACAATGAGCATTCAACCTCTCCCCAGCTGCGACCCCATGCCGGAATGGCACTCGCAACTAGTTTTAAAGAAGAACCCTCGACATTATCAACTGTAACGAGCCCTCGGCTCAGACATACACTCAGTGCTTTCGAGTAGTATAAGCATTTATTCTTATAAGAATAAAAAGTGGCACACAATAGTATCGTGTAGTACAAGTTGTGGCGCTATGTAACACATGAGTTGTAGTGCAAAGAACTGAACCAAGGCTCTGCCTTTTATAGGCGGAGTTACAGGAAATGACAGGAAGTGTTTGGCTCAGTTTGCCAAACACTCCAATCACACATAAGAATCACAAGAGTTGACCAACAACAATATGTATAAAAATGCTGGCCAATAGTAGATAATTAAATATGTTAAAAGGAATAGGTGCCCAAAAGTGAGGGGTAGAGTCTATGGGCATTTCAGCCAGTAACTACTGCTTGGTACTCCTCTTAACAGCAGTTCCTGATCTTTTACTGCCTTTGCTCCTAGTTTCTCGACTTCTGAGGATGATAAGCTTCTGAATATGGGTCCTAGAGATCCTTAAGCTATCTTTGTTTTTTCAGGCTATGTCAGCCATATTGTTGCCGGCCCGGGATAGCTACCCAGAAATTACCCTGTGCCGGTATAGTTAGATACGCCTTTATTGCCCATTTAAAGCAATAAAGTGATGGTAATAGAAACCGGACATGTTCTATTATTTATTTTAGAGGCATGCCTGTTGGTAGCAACCTTCATGGATACCTTGCATAGTAGTGGTCACTTATGGTGACTAGTAAAATCCACTACAACCCTATCACCAATATTAAGTTATTTTAGTGGTTTTCTGAACTACTGTCAACAAAGCTCTAAATGCTTTTCACTTTACATGGATGAACTTCTTTTCTCAGAAGAGCCAATAACCGTTCTTCTTCTGCATCTTTTATTTTTTGTTTCTTCTTTGCTCAGCTGTTCTGCTATTGCACTGACAAACACTTAGTGGCCTCTGTTCTTACTACTACTGTTGTTCGTTTTTCTGGATTTACTTTATTTTTTACTTCTCACAAGCTTTAGCCAACCTTTAGAAGTGGCTCATCGTTCAGAGGCTTTGAGAGGCATTTTAGTTAAGATCAACCGTGTTTCCTATTTTTTTTGTATAATAATAACTGCATTGCATTAAAATGTATCAGCTCAATTTGCTGTGTGCAAATTCCTGCAGTTTTTTTTTCAGAAAGGAAAACGTTCAATCAAGTGAATTACAACCATATTATCACTGTTGCAATGTGTGTAATAGCAATCACATAAGAGTAGTTTTATTTTAATTGCTTGGCTATACTTGATAAATTTGTACGTAATTGTTGAAGTGATACTTTCTTTACACCTGGTACCTGTTGGCCTCCACTCTCAGCCCATCTAATCACAGCCAAAGAGGGTGTTACGCTTACTTCTGGTAATTATTTTTGTATGAGCGCCTTACTTCTGATACCATTACTTTTATTCTTACGTTTTGTAAATTTCTATTCCATCCATTTTGAGCTACTTTGATTGCAAGGACACTATTGGGTTTGCTCAAGTCTATAAATTTGTGTCATTTTCTATTAGATGTAGTTGTTTAGCTTCAGTTTGTTGTTTTTCCCGGGCCATGACAACAATTATCTATACCAGTAAGATTTTGGTACTGTTCTCACAGTTGTAGGAAAAGTCTGGATATATGAGGCTGTTAACTAGTCTAATGTTTGTGTAGAGGTAGCTGGAAGTTGTTTTTTATTGAGATGACTGGAAGAGAAGGTGGATATGTAACCTTGAGTTGCTGAATCCGTTGATGAGAGTCTAATAAAGTTGCTATTTTTTATTTAAAAAAAAGGTTGCTCAGGAGTGTAGCAGAGGTGTGATTGGCTGACTGCAAGGGAAGTTCGCTCATAACTATTTGCCTGGGGTGGCGGTTGGTATTGCGCAACAAATCATCTTAGTAGCCAAAAATGATACAAAAAATATAAAAAAAAAATATTTCACACAAATATGATGCAATATCAATAAAATCTCTCAAGTTTAAAAGACTGAATTATGACTGTTTACTAAGAGTTTTAAAGTTTAGTGCATTACACTTCAGGCTAGACGAAGACCTTGTTATGGAGAAGAAACATGATGAGTTGTTTGTTAAAAAACGCCATTTACACTTTGACTTAGAAGCACATATCATGTTTGATGACGCGATGAAGAAAGATGGAACTTTAAATGATTATGTCATGACATTCGTGCAAACTATGGCAGAAGCAGTCAGGTACAAAAATGATTTTTTTTCTCACTTTAACGCCAAGTATTGCTACAATCCTGCGCAGTATTAAGAGCTTACTCGGTTCTAAGCTGCATTAACTTTTTCATCACTTACAGTGCTCAAAAAAATATATCCAGTTTGGGATTTCGATGGTTTTGTAGCTGCCTGCAATACCACAAAATGAAATCGGCACCTCCAACCAAGATCACTACTCCATATGGAGGGAAATTGGTTTATCAACTACCTGGAGAGAATCCACTGGTTGTTCACTTGAAAGACAAAAGTAAAATCAGAAATCGTAAACGATGGTCTCAGGTATACGCAGACAATTTTTATAACCTACAAAAAATAAACTGCTGTGTTATTCAAGCTTGCCAGTAAAAAGTTTTTATTTTATAATTTGTTAGTAGAATGGTATTGTCCGGTTTACCTCTATTTTTTAGATAATGTACATGTACTACTTGCTCGGATATAAAAATCTTGTTAATGTGGAGCTTAAAGATGATTCTGAAACCGATTGCAATAGACATGGTCCAGCTCAAAAGACATTTCACAAGCTACCCGCTGAAGCACTTGAAAAGGTAGGTAAAGCTAAAAATGGTTTGTGTCAGTGATATATCTTTGTGATATTCTGGAATTGATATTTTCTGATAGAAATAGGAGTTTGCTGTGAAATGACAGACGTTTTTTATGAAAGTAAGAAGTTAAGTATGCTGTGTAAGGGTAGCAAGAAGCAAAAGATATCATGTGCTTTCTAGTATGCCTCAGCCATTAAATGGAAAGCTTTCACTTGAAAGTTTTTCAGACTCTTTGTTGTTGCTAACATTTACAGTAGATCTCTTTTTGACGGTTTTTTATTAGAAAATTTATTGAAAAACAGCTTTAAAAGTGGACTGCCACTCAGTCAACTACCATTACCTCACTCAGTTCATTCATGTAGAGCAAAAACACATATTTGCTGGCTTTGGATGGAGATGTAAGCTTTAAAGTCGATGATCTTCAAATGCTGGTTGACAGGCTGAAGAGAGATGAGAGTGTTGGTGTAGCATGTGGGCGTATCCTTCCAATAGGAACCAGTAAGTGTGCTTAATTTTTTGTTCATTATCAATTGTTTGTTGTTGTTTATTATCAATCGTTTGTTGTTGCTTACTATCAAGTGTTTGTTGTTGTTTAGCATCAATTGTTTGTTGTTGTTTACTATCAATTGTTTATTTTTGTTTACCATCAAGTGTATAGTGTGGTTTATTATCCATTGTTTGTTGTTGTTTAGTATCAATTGTTTGTTGTTTATTATCATTTGTTTGCAACTGTTTAGTATCAAGTGTTTGTTGTTGTTTAGTATCAATTGTTTGTTGTTGTTTATTACCAATTGTTTGTTGTTGTTTAGTATCAATTGCTTGTTGTTGTTTATTATCAATTGTTTGTTGTTGTTTATTATCAATTGTTTGTTGTTGTTTACTACCAAGTGTTTGTTGTTGTTTACCATCAAGTGTTCGGTGTTGTTTATTATCATTTGTTTGTTGTTGTTTATTATCAATTGTTTGTGGTTGTTTATTATCATTTGTTTGTTGTTGTTTATTATCAATTGTTTGTTGTTGTTTACTACCAAGTGTTTGTTGTTGCTTACCATCAAGTGTTCGGTGTTGTTTATTATCATTTGTTTGTTGTTGTTTATTATCAATTGTTTGTTGTTGTTTAATATCAAGTGGTTGTTGTTGTTTAGTATCAAGTGTTTACTGTTGTTTAGTGTCCAAGATTTACTGGGGCCGAGTACAGTTGGAACAAACTTGTGTAGCATTGAGTGAGCACTGTTCCACTGTATTTTATACATTTTATTTATATTCTACAGACACATTCACACAAGCATAAAGTAAATGTTGATATTTATTAGACCCTATTTACTGTCGATTAAACAATCTAAGCATTGTTTTCCAGTTGAATTCGGAATATTATCTTGAAAAAGATGAAACTTAAATTATTTAATCTCCTGAGTTGCACTCAAACTGCATATTCTATTATTGTTGAATAGCATTTCCATGACAAATTGAAGGTGCAACTTCTTTTATTAGGTATCTTTCAAAGTGTTTGCTACTTGTGTCATTTATTATATTAATTCAGGTTGCCTTTCATCATAGATTCTTTTATTCACTAGCTCTATCTTTTCAACCAGCTTCCCTCCCAGCTCAATATCCACAGCAGTTTTTTGATGCACAGCCAATTGTATCTTGTCCAAGGTTCAGGCAGGTAACAGGTCAAAATCAACTCAGGTTATCCTCTATGGATAGTAATCAACAATCTTTTGAATTCCGCATTTAGATAAGCAAGAATAATTGATACATTAATACAGCATGTTCTATATGATATGAAGTCTGGATACTTTCCAATCATACAATAACAATCATTTTTTTATTTGAAAGTTCCCTTTACTTCAAGTTTGGCAAACTTTGTATCAAGGCCTTTATAAGATGTAATTGCGGCCAGTAAGAAAACTTTTGGCCAAGATGAGGTCGGTCTGAGGTCGGTATGAGGTCAGTATGAGGTCCGTATAAGACTAGTGTGAGGTTGGTATGAGATCGGTATGAAATCAGTATGAGGCCAGTATGAGGTCGGTACGAAGTTGATATGAAGTCGGTATGAGGTCGGTATAGGTCAGTATGAGGTCTGTATGAGGTCAGTATGAGGTCGGTATGAGGTTGGTATGAGGTCGGTATGAGGTCGATATGAGGTCGATATGATGTTGGTATGAGGTTGGTATGAGTTCGATATGAGGTCGGTATGAGGTCGGTATGAGGTCGGTATGTAGTCAGTATGGGGTCGGTATAAGTTCGATATGAGGTCGGTATGAGGTCGGTATGAGGTCGATATGATGTTGGTATGAGGTTGGTGCGGCTTTACTGATGTTATTATTGCACTGGTCGGAAAGTTATTGAAGGCCTGATAATTTATTCTTACTTGAGTACAGCATGCAACTTTTTGAGCGCTTAACACGAGAAGGAAGAGACAGGGTAGTTAATAATGACCTTCTTAAGCTGGTTTGGTTCTTTAAAGCAATGAAAACTCAGTCTTTGTGTATTTAGCTGCGTAATTTACTTCTGATAACTTGTCGTTTACTTACCATTAGTGGGACAAACAAACTTAGCATATAGCAAACATATGTTGAGACACTCAGTAAAAGGAGCCAGGGGTAGATGCGGTTCTAGACAAAGAATTCTTACTCATTCTGAACTTGCATAAAGGTTGGGTAGCCATTCATAAATGATGGGGTGCTTTTGATTTATCTTTTGTCAAAGTTGGTACTTTAGCTTAAGGCATAGAAAAGGGACGGTCACTAGGCAAGAGGATGTTTAGAGGGTGTAGAGAAAAGGGTAAATGGCTCTGCACACTGTGCAAACTGTTACATTTCTTCTCCAGTAATCAAAGTGTTCAAAATCACTTTTCTTATCTTTGCAGATACATTATAACACGATGCTACATTAACTCTAATTACCTGTAGTGATTAAATGGTGAATTTTTTTGAGCTAAAACAATACTTGACATGCACCTGAATTTCTCATAACTCTGTTGTTTTGTTTTTAACCATAGCAGTCTGTTACTGTGTTGTGCTTACAGATACTGATGAGCTTTCACGCTCTTGCTGTAACCTAAACCCCATGATATGGTACCAGAGATTTGAATATGCAACAGGACATTGGCTACAGAAAGCTGCAGAACATGTACTTGGATGCGTTCTCTGTGCTCCAGGTTGTTTTTCTCTATTTAGAGGCTCTGCACTCATGGATGATAACGTCATCGAGACCTATGCTACTGAAGCTACGAATGCAAGACGCATTGTCCAATATGATCAAGGTATTTGCAAATTAATATCTGATTAGCAATTTTTTTCCTTCAGCACTCCTGTTTATTGCAAAATATGTCACAGATAACTCGTTTTTTTGCTAAATACTTCCAAACTGAACTGATGCTGTATTATTACAAGTTTTGCGCACTGTAGTGTTCTTATTTTGTGGTTTAAAAGTCGGACATACTGGTTACTGGACGTTGGTTAGTGATTGATTAGTAGAAAGTGAATCTGTCGCTGGTTTTTTTCCAATTTTGTAACAGCCCAATTTTATTATTTGAAAGCTTTCGTCAAAAAATATGTAAACAATTTATAGTTACATGCAGTAATATTTACTTTGTATTTCCATCATTCAGCGAATTTGTTCAATAGTTTTGTTTTGTTATGGGACTGAAGCTTGTTATTTTAGTTTTACAAAAATCTGCTTAAAAATTTAATTTTCAATTGTTGCAGGAGAAGACAGATGGTTGAGCACATTGTTGTTACAAAGAGGATACCGTGTAGAGTATGTGGCAGCTTCTGATGCATACACACATGCCCCAGAGACTTTCAAGGTATTTGTTGAAAGTCGCTTTTTTACATTGAGTTGTTATAAATCATTAGGTGTTTGTTATTTTATCATGTGTATACAATGCAGTGGGATAAGCTAGCAGTAAATAGTGATCAGACCCCCCACCATTGCAACCCATTGACACCCCTTATCCCCGTTCTCCTATTTTCTATCCACAACATTCATAACAAACCCTGCATATGTTTGTCCAATCCCATTATGTATATATATACTCAAACTGCGGAAAGCGGCTGTTTCGGGATTTGTTGCTTCATCAGCGCAGTACAGAGGTTAGCAGGGGTGACAACCCTCGCAATGATACAAATAATTGTACCAAAGCATGTTTAAAGGATTGCCGTCATCAAACACTAGAGTGCTCAAACCGTAAGGAGCAACACTGGGCTGCTATATATATATATATATATATATATATATATATATATATATATATACATATATATATATATATATATATATATATATATATACTAAAAGGTGAAATAGTAAAAGATGTTAAAACTATTGGCTGACTACAAATTGTTTCATGTGCTAGAAAAAAGATGGAAAAAGAAAATAATTCTAGGCACAATCATCAGGTCGGCTCAAAAACATGAAACAATTTGTAGTCAGCCAATAGTTTTAACATCTTTTACTGTTTTACGTTATAGTACCTAGCTCCTCGATTTTTTCTTGTTGAGCACTGTTTTACTTGCTTCAGTCTTGACTGGTTTTTCCATCTCTTGGGCAACCAATATTAATAATTAATTATTTATTATTTATTTATTTGATTGTTTCTATTTAGTCTAAGCCCCTGTGCACATCTTTTACCCCAGTCATACTTTCACTTACTTATATATATATATATATATATATATATATATATATGTATATATATATATATATATATATATATATATATATATATATATATATATATATATATATATATATATATATATATATATATATATATATATATATATATATATATATATATATATATATATATATATATATATATATTTATACATATATATATATATACATATATATATATATATACATATATATATATATACATATATATATATATACATATATATATATATACATATATATATATATATATATATATATATATATATATATATATATATATATATATATATATATATATATATATATATATATATATATATATATATATATATATATATATATATATATATATATATATATATATATATATATATATATATATATATATATATATATATATATATATATATATATATATATGTATATATATAGCAGCCAAGTGTAGCTCCTATACCGGCTCTGTACTTTAACCAGGGGTCCATTATATAATTTATAAACGACTGAAACAGTTTCCTGGCATAGTTAAACAGGTAACACACATTGACGAAGCCTCAGAACCTGGATGCTAAATACACACATGTACATTAAGAGAAAGGCGTGTGTATGAAGATGGGGTTCAGGCTAAGAAATCAGCTATACCACATATGGAAACTAAGCTAGCCCTACTTCCATTTGGATGCAGCAGTGACTAAGGGAGCTAGACCATGCTTATCACATTTGATTGGACGTTATTGTTTACTACATTTTCTTCAATATATTTTATTGGTGCATTGCTTGTGTGATATTGTTTTATTGGTTTATCGATTAGGGTGGGTGGAGTTTCCTCTTCCAGTATAAATTGAGTGGAGCTGTTGCTTCTAGGCAAAAGTTGTCTGTGTAGTCACTTTGTTATTTGCTAAATAAAGTGTGGTTAACAAACTATTTTATTTTGGAACTTTTGCGTAGTTCATTTGAGTCTAGGACTCCACCTTCATCAGTTAATTTTTGTTATGGAGTGAACTCTGTGGTCTCCATGGTGGTGGATTCCATGGCAGTAAGGCAACATAAGGCTCCATGAGAGAGAATGAATAATAAATATTGGAGTTATTTGTTGGCAGTGTTGTTGTGTCCGTAGTAGTTGGCAAAAAGTAATACAATGCATATCTATGTTTATATTTTCAATAACATTTTATTATTTGCCATTTTAGTTATCAAATTACTTTGCGGTTATGTTTCAAGTTTTGGGATTTTGTAAATTTATTGTAGCATAGAACAATCTTTGCTGTCACGTCACATTGCGGGCTTTAGATATAAAAAAAACCGAGCATTATGGTGAAGGGCGCCAGCACTAATAAATAAATATCAGGCCATTGGTAATTTTAAAAAAGTTGTAAATTGCTACTTGATAATTAGCAAACTTCAGCTCTAATCTATATCCACACTCCCTGCCTCCATTTAAGTTTAACTGTAGCCCCCCCCCCCCTGCAGCGATTAAAGTCCCCAGGTCCTACTGTGCTCCATAGCAATGGTATACTTTTGATACAGTCCTGCATCCCATGATCTCAATTCCAAGTAATGATAAAATGCTAACTGTCTCACAAGACATTTCATTTAGCTTTGTTGACTTTTTAGGATTTCTTCAAGCAACGACGCAGATGGGCACCATCTACAATGGCTAATGTTGTGGATTTACTGGAAAGTTGGGCTCATGTAGTAAAACACAATGACTCAATATCTCATTTCTACATGGCGTACCAGCTACTGATTTTTATCTCCTCCACTCTTGGACCGTCTACAATAATTCTTTTGGTTGAAGATGTGTTTGACGAGGTCTGTTTTGTGTAAAGTGTCTCACTTTGTTACTGTTTGTTGCAGTGTTTTCTACCTCTACTGTTCAGTTTTTTTGGTGAAGCTTTCAAATAAAGTTAGGAATGCCTTGTGAAATCTTTTTTCAATGTGCTAATTATGTATTTTAAAAACATTAACTAACACGCTAATTTATTGCAGATCTTCCACCTCCCTTTTGGCTGGTCATTGGTGCTTTCCCTTATTCCACCAACCTTGTACATGGTTGTCTGTTTTACCATTACCTCTGATACTCAGATAACTGTGGCAGCTGTACTCAGCGTGTTCTACTCTACATTGATGTTCTCAGTCATAATTGGCAGTATCGAGTCTGTTGCTGACTCAATCCTGACACCAACAGAGCTGTTTTTGATTTGTAAGTAAAAGAGTTGCTTTGATAATACCGTGTCTTTAACCCAATCTACTTCCATGTCTTTCTCAAAAAGTCAGTTTAACAAGTTTGTCTGCCACGAGTATTACAGTTTGAGTGTAACATCAAGAGAGTGCTTCGCCTGGCCTATTTAATTATTGTATTTCAAACCAGCAGTATAATTTTTTTTGTTTTCAAGCATTAACTTGACAGTATATTTAGTTTTGAGGAGTTGATTATTTACTAATAGAACAGTGAGTATTGTAAAAAAAATTATGGGATCATTTAACTCCACGTGTATTTTCAACTTTATGCATAAAAAGCCTACAAGTTCCCACTCACCACCAACTGCACTCACTACTACCGCCACCACCTAAATAAGGCTTGCAGCCAGTCACAGACCAAGTATAAAGGTTAATTCAACAACTTTATTCTTGCCATTAGGTACCAAAAATATAATATGCATGTTTTCACGCCATGAAACCTTGCTCTCTACTAACTTATGCCTAACAAGGCACCTTATCCAAAAAGGGTTGAAAACAACTCAAAATATTCCCTTTCTATTGGTCCAGTCCTTGTCAGGGCTTCCTATTGGCCCATTCTTGTCAGCCATTTTTATTTGGTCCGCATGCTTTTTTTCTACATGCTTTTAGACGTTATGGTTTACAAGCTTTCACGGAGTTATCCTCTTCTTTTGCTAAGGATAGCGCAACTCCAATGTGATATCAGCTTATATTTGAATGCTATTTACATGAGGCTGAGAGCTGACCGTTGTCTAGTAGGGACTCCAACCTTCTAGGGTAGAAGGGGCATCTTAAAAAACACACTGAGAGGGTCTATGGGCTGGGAATTGGGTAGGAGTATTCTAGGGAGATGCAAATGAGCTCTAGGATGTGATGTTGACTGCAATCAACCTTGGATAAAGGGGTGGAGAGGGGCAATTATTAAGTGGATAGGCACCGGGGAAGGTTGAGATGACATATCTACATCAGAAAAAGGGGATCAGCTGCCAAGGGTAGATACAGAAGACTACAAATCTATTAGAATGTGCGGCTCCTTTACAGTGTAATCGTTGACAATACATGGCAAACTCATTTTTATAGCATACACATGTTTTTTTTCAAAAGACGTGAGGCAGCAGAGTTCAACATTGTGATTTGAGCTAATGTGCAAAATGCTGCCACACATGACTACCCAGCAGAAACGCCTTCTAAAGTTCTCTCAAGCTTTTTGCTTGCGAAAAGTGAAAAATTGTAAATGATCCGAAACAAGCGGTAAAATTTTTGATTTTGATTTTGTATTTTTTGTCAGAAATACTTATCAGATGTTGAATTCCTAAGATTTTTTTCAAAAAAGAATAATTGTCAAACTCTGCTAATTTTACCAGAAGTGGAAGTTTTTTTAGTTTGCTTTATTTTACTTTTGTTGTTCCTCCAGGTCAAACGTAACAATGAGTTTCATAAGCTACTAGTTGCTTGTGTGAACCGCACCCTGTACCTAGCTATTCTTTTAAAAAGGCAGGCAGGGAATTTTCTCTAGCAGACTGCATAGGTAATATAAAAAGTGCAATCAAACCTGGGGCCAATTTATTTTCCGCCTATATCCAACCAGGCACAGCCTTATTGAAGAAGCCCAATACCACTCTTGTAGGTAACCATATTGAAAATCAAACCATGGACCCTCAATTGGCGTGTTAGTATTTTTTCCAATATACCACAATAAGCATCATAAAAGTTTAGAGTTTTTTGAGTAACTCTATGTAAACATTATCTTTTCTGGAAAGAGACCGCAGGTGCCAAGTTTCGTTCACCTCAACTTGATTGTTGCGTTTAGTTTGGATCATGATTTGAAGTGAGAACAGCTGTTATTGAAATAATTGCACTTAGTTTTCTTGGGGAAAACAATGAACTTTTCACGGGCGTATAATTATAATGACACGATTGACAATTTATTTAAAGTTCTGCTCAACTTTTTTAATTTAGTCATTTATTACTTGAACATGTTCACAAATTTTTTTAGCCTGTTTAACTCAATGGGACATATTCAATATTGCTTATAAAGCAACAAACAATAACAAACACCTATGTAAAAATATTTGACACCACTTTGGCCAATTCACATGAATATAACAAAAATTAAGGAATTACACAAGAATTTACCAGTAACTAATTTGTTACACTTGATGATTTTCCAGAATCCCTGTTACATTTTGCTCTTGGCTAAAGAGTGTCTTCAGTTGTGCTATGTTACGGTATAACTGACAGAACTCACCGATGTAGTTTACGCACTTCAATCCTTAAAATATGTTTGTCTTGGAATGCTGACAAGCCCTTACAGACACTTTTGTTAGATTATGAGTAAGATTTGAGTTGAGATGTTTTAACACAATTCGAGCTGGAATTATTTGTTTGTTTTTGCTGTTCCTTGACTGAGCTTTTGTGAGCAGCACCACATAACCTATGCTAGCTTCTGCACCAGCTACTTCACAAACAAGAGTCAAACTTCTACTCAAAGTCTTTGCGTATGATATGGGGTTGCAATTAAAATAGGGAAAATTTTTTTTAAAACTCATTATGCTACGCGTTTATTATCAAATCCTATGATATTTATTGTAGTGGTAACACTCCAACCATTGGACCACAAACTCTCTCTGCTCTATTTTTGTGTGTACTATAGGATAAATCAAAGCTGCGATGGTTTGTTGTAGTGCTAATAGGAACATTCACAATCAGTGCAATACTACACCCCAAAGAGATCACTTCAATCTTTCCTGGAGTATTGTATTACATCACCATCCCCAGCGGCTTTCTCCTGCTTATAATTTATGCGCTGGCAAACATGAATGATGTGTCATGGGGGACACGAGAGGATGGGACAGCTGAACAAAAACTAGAATCAGACAACATGGCCGGCAGTTGTTCATCAATAAAAAACTTTCTAAAAAGGGTGAGTTTTTCAAACTGTTAGAAACAAGGCTACCATTTACTTTATTCAGTGAAATAAACTTTCTTATTACTTCATTTTTTGGCAAACCATCAAGTAATAAAATTAAATTGTAGAAGCACTGTTTTGATTTTAAAATTTCAGAAACAGTTAATCATACAGAAAGAATTTATAGTTGGATAAAGTATTTTAATAAAATCTGTAAATAGAGCCCCAAAACTTTCCCAGGAGACGACCCTATTTTAATTTCAAATGTGAAATGTTGTGCATATGTGGTAGATTTTGGTGAATGTTCACAGTAAACTAGGAGTTTGCTTCACCATTTCTCCACTCAGTGCACTGGCAACGCACCTACAGCCATCGGTGAGATGCTGTGCCGGTAGCAAAGCCATACTGTGCCAGTGGCACAGTATACAGGGCCGGTAGTGACCTCTACAAGGCCGGTATGCTGGCTCAGGGCCGGTATAAGATGGCTGCCATAGTTGAGGACTTCCGAAACCAGCTAGGACTTTCCACCAAGCCAGGAACCGAAGTTACCTACCTTTACATCTGTAGTAACCAGGACCACAAGTTATCCAGAGCCTTGGGACCCTGTAGGACAGTCTGATTGGACAGTAGGAGACAGGACTCCGCCGTTAGCCACTTGGCGCCTTATTTATTTAACCATTATTGACTGTATGATTGGTTAGTTATTTATATGTGCACTTGTATTGGTCTGATTACTTCCTGTGCTCGTACTGTTATGTAGAATATGCTAATTACTTCCTGTGAGCTCTCCTATAAAAGGAGAGACTTTTGCCGTAATCATTGCATTCATTCTCATGTCTTGCCACAAACAACCTCGAGGAATAATTACCCTCTAGGACTTTGTCTTGAGAATATAGCGACTTACACAAGCACTACGCTGTATTGTTTGTCTGAGCCATGGGCTCTTGCTATACCGGGTAATTCGGTTGCCTGATACACAGTTGTCACTGTCAAGCAGCACAGTGTCCCCTTTGGAGAGAGGTATAATACTTTAGCCTAGTGAATGTCCGTGGTAACCAGACCGGAATCCATCACACATTGTCATATAGTTAATATAGTGGATTCTCAAAAGTTCAAAACTTTGAGGTTTATCGGCTGAAGAAAAGGCATCTCCTACTCACAGGCACCCACTTCATCTTGACCCTAACCTAAATTTTGATCTTGCAGCCAGCGTCCAGTCATACTTACCTCTAGAAGTGTGTCTGGCTGCTATATTTATACCAGGCAGATCACCTTGGTGCTAGTGCTTTATACTTCAGTGACTGAAGCCACCCATCGCTACTGTAGGAGATTTTTGTGTTCAAGATGATCAGAACCTCACCACCATCCAACCCTTGACGTAGAGTTCTCCTACCCTCCTTTTTCCATTCTCCAGCACCACTTTTATATTGATCTGAGATTCTCCTTTAATGCTATATACAAGCTAACCCGGGTTGAGGCAGTCGCTTATACCAAGTCTGTATCAGGATCGGTGTTAGAGTGACTACGCAGTACTGAATTATTTCCACTGAGTGGTAGAGAGAACTATAGAACTGTATTGACTGGTATTATTGACTGGTAATCCTGAAAATTACATAGGATTGAAATAGCATCTGTGCAATTTACAACATTAATATTACGTGAAAATTATCACATCCAACGAGTACAGAATATACATGTACATTAAAAAGGATAGTTAACGAGTGGATATACCTTGCCAACAGTTCGGCGTAAAACAAATACATGTACAATTGTAGCTGTAGCGTACACATTACGGGATTCAACACAGTCCGATAGGTATAAGTAGAATGGACGTAGTCAATTGAGTGACTAGTCAGATCACAACACATCTAGCAACAAAATAATAGTTTTGTTTGTGTACCTTACAAGAGAGCATTTTTAGAAAGCCTAATAAGTATTTATGAATTGTTGTACATGGCCAAAAGTAATAAAGATACAACAAATTAGTTACACTGTTTAGCACTGTACCAAACGTGTAACAATAACGCAAAACATGTACCAAAAAAAGCAACTTACAAATCCAGAGATGCTATGGGCAGATGTGTGATATATTCAAAGGCTGGATGACTAGTGAGTAAATTCTAGAGCCAAATGTGCTCAGTCACATGAGCAGGTATATAGCGTTACCTAAGCTGAGAAAGCTTTAATTGCTATTCATAAACTGAGCTGGTCTTACTGGGTAAAGCAACAAATTGGCCTGCCACGCTAACACACCGACCGCCCCTAACGCCAAGCGTGGTCTCACAGTTACAAGGTCCTATCCCAGGTCTGTGTTGGCCCTGGATCCCACATATAAGATATAGAGGACCTATACCGGGTCATCTCGAGCAAGTATCCAAGCCACCCATCTCCAGCAGCTGGCAGAAGTGCTCCAGAAGCTTCCGGCTGCCGGGCTCAAGTTAAAGACTGGCAAGTGTGAGTTTCTGCAGTCCCAGATCCGCTCCCTTGGCCACATTGTCAGTGAACTTGGCGTCTCCACTGACTTGGGGAAGATCACCGTGGTCAGAGATTGGCCACCTCTTACCAGCTTCAAAGAGCTACAGGCATTCCTCAGAACAGTCCAGCACTACCGATAGGACCTTCCCCAGTTCTCTACCATGGCTAAACCCCTGATGAAGTTCACAAGCAAGGACGTCTCCTGGTAGTGGATGGACCATCAGAGAGAATCTTTTGACCAGCTTAAGCCAGTCTGATCTTCACCCCCATCCTCGGTGACCCTGACACCAACTGCTTCTACATATTGGACCATACGCCAGTGATGACGGCATCAGAGCTGCCCTCTCCAAAATCCAGAATGAATAAAAGTGAGTGATTTCTTATTATAGCAAAACGTTGAGCCCATGGAATGTAACTATTGCATCACTTGCAAAGAGCTGCTAGCAGTAATAAAAGCGGTTAAACACTTTAAACCCTATCTTTACAGACAACCATTCCGGACCAGAATCGACCACGCCTCCCTCATGTGGCTTTGCAAATGAAAGGTACCATCCAGCCAAGTAGCCCAGTGGCTAGAGGCCTTGTCAGAGTTCCAATTCACTATCAGACACCGCAGTGGCCACTTACATGGAAATGTAGATGGGCTCAGAAGAAGATGTCTCCCGGACTCTAAGCAGTGCAGTCTTATCGAGGCCAGAGATGGCGGACCCACCAAAGAAGAGGTGACTTGTGCTCTCCCCAACCCCCCTTCCCCACCAATATCCTCGGCTCCTACCCAGTGAACCCCTTCCCCATGACCCCTAGGTGGTTGCCATCACCCGTCCTCACCCCCACCTCCAACACAGACCTATTCAAGGCCTGAAAACTGGTAAACACCCAGTGGGAGTCATTTATGCTGCAGTCAGGAATATCCTCCAAACAGCTGGAGCTCGGAAGTGGTGATTTACGTCAGTTAAAAAAGAGATGAAATTCCATGTAGCTAAGACCAGAGGGTATGTTAAAAATCCACAACAGCGGACAGAAAAAGTCACGCTGGTGCGCAGTGTGCCCCCCTCCCCCCAGCTTGAGAAGCAAGATAGTGTGGGAGATGCTTGCCATGGCCCATCAAGGCATTCAATGGACCCCCAAGCGGTTGAATCTGACTTGGTACTGGCCGGGTATGACAGCTGACATCAAAAGAGCCGTTAGCAGCTGTAAGACTTGCCAACAAGCTAAACACAGTGGTACTAGGCCAGACCCGGCCAGGCAATGAATGTACGCTGAACGGTCACGGAAAAAACTAGCCGTAGACTTAGTTAGGCCCCTCCAAGAGACAGATAGAGGAAATAAGTAGATTCTCATCTTAACAGACCACTTTACCAGCTGGCAAGATGCTCTACCTCTTCCTGGCGCTACAGCCCCAGTAGTCACCACCACCCTAGATGAGCACTTGTTTTGTTTTTCCGGTTGCCCGAAAAAATGCACACAGACCAGGGTTCTCAATTTGAGTTCAGTCTTATGAGAGAGCTGTGCATCCTGTAGAGGGTAGAGAAGACTCAGGTCACCCCTTACCACCCTCAGGCAATAGTATTGTAGAACGCAACAACTGAGTGCTGGGAGATGTACTGCGGTCTTTCCTCTTGAAGAGGCAGCCTGGGGAGTGGGACTTGGTCCTATAGCAGATAATGAGAGCAATCTGGGCTACATCTCATTGTACTACGGATGGAACACCAAATTTACTGATGATGGGTAGAAAGCTGCGCTTCCTTGATCAACTGACCTACCACCAAGTCATGCTGGCAGTGTCTCCTCTGGAGTGAAGTGAAGTACTTGAGCTCAGCAGAGACTAATAAGAACCATATTGAAAATTTGTCATTTTATGCAAGCAATGAAGAAGCTACCCTGAAAATTATTCAGTAATTTTTTTTTACATTTTGGCAACTGATTTTCTTCAATATTTTTAATTACCTGGAATGCAAATAATAATAACAACCCTAGCAAACAGTTTTTGCAGCTAAGTACATCTAAATTATATCATCAAGTTTCAAAAACTGGGATGTTTTAATGTTGGATTCTCCGATAAAAACGGTAGACAAATTTAAGTAGCATTTTGCTATGCTGTTCTATTTTCAAACTCACTCCACTCACTTTATCAAATGTTTTCTCATTGCTATCTGAAAATTGGTTTTCTTTCAAACAGAAATCGTTATGACAGATATTTTACTTATACAGTGTTGCGGGGACAATAAGCCACCTGTGCAAGGAAATGTCGATGCAAATGCAGAAAAGAAGAATAATCAGACAGAAGAACCACCAAACAAGTAATTATTTATATATATTGCATTGCAGTGATAGCGGTTGTAGTAGACATACAATAACCATAGAGTTAGCTTGTTTACGGGGAGTAGTTACTAAGATATTGTTACCAATAACGAAATGTTGTCTTCTTTGTTATTTTTTGATTTTTATAGCAAAAATAGATAATCTGGCTTCATTAACTCTAGCTGTCTGCCAATGTGCCATACTTTTTTTAATAAGACGTGGAACCGCAGGGTTTTAAGAAGTTTGTTAAATCAAGATTCAACAAATACTTCACGTTTATTTACACAACACGGCTCTTGATATGCTTTTTTTTAAAGACATCAGAAACTATTCAAGTACCAATGAACTGCAGTGATGCTGTGAACTCAATGTTTTTAGGAAACATAAAAATGCAAGTTATTGTATTTACTTCATTGTGTGTACTCCCTGACATTGTGTGTACTCCCTGATATTGTGTGTACTCCCTGACAGTGTGTGTACTCTCTGACATTGTGTGTACTCCCTGACATTGTGTATACTCCCTGATATTGTGTGTACTCCCTGGCATTGTGTGTACTCTCCTACATTGTGTGTAATCCCTGATATTGTGTGTACTCCCTGACGGTGTGTGTACTCCCTGACACTGTGTGTACTCCCTGATATTGTGTACACTCCCTGACATTGTGAGTACTCCCTGACATTGTGTGTACTGCCTGACATTGTGTGTACTCCTTGACATTGTGTGTAATCCCTGACATTGTGTGTACTCCCTGACACTATGTGTACTCCCTGATATTGTGTATACTCCCTGGCATTGTGAGTACTCCCTGACATTTTTTGTATTCCCTGACATTGTGTGTACTCCCTGATATTGTGTGTACTCCCTGACATTGTGTGTACTCCCTGATATTGTGTGTACTCCCTGGCATTGTGTGTACTCCCTGACATTGTGTGTACTCCCTGACATTGTGTGTACTCCCTGACATTGTGAGTACTCCCTGACATTTTGTGTATTCCGTGACATTGTGTGTACTCCCTGATATTATGTGTACTCCCTGACATTGTGTGTACTCCCTGATATTGTGTGTACTCCCTGGCATTGTGTGTACTCCCTGACATTGTGTGTATTCCCTGACATTGTGTGTACTCCCTGATATTGTGTGTACTCCCTGGCGTTGCTTGCCACATAAAACTTGACGCTTATACTTTTAGTGGTCCACTCTTTCTATATGGTAGTTTTTTGTTGCAATGGAATCCTGTGACATTCATGTAAAGCAAGTGTAATAGTAAATGTTTCTGTAATGACTGTTGTGAGGTCTCGGGTTCTCATCACAGTCAGATGAGACTAGTTTTTTCGCAGTTGTGGAAACAATCTGATTGACCAAAAAGTTTCACGCAACAATAGATTCATCAAACTTTGCCTTTGCAGAGAATATCCTGACACAGCATGGATGAGTGCTGAATGCATCAAAAACTCAACTGAAGAACACTTGGATGGCGACGAAGTTAAGTTTTGGGACGACTTGATAGAGAGGTGAGAGTTGGTTCAAGTAAAGCAAGCAACTTTGTTTGTATGAGTTGAGTACACACTGCTGATGGGAAAGTGAAGAGAGCTAAAGATTGGGTAACTAGTATTGACCAAGCCTACTACCAAACTGATTTTTCTTGAAATGCTTCATGATTCGGGTATTTTGCAAACAAATAATTTATAAGTAATTGAGCATAGTTGATATGAAGGTAGGTATCGTTGATCCTCTGTCCTTAGGTGATACAAAGAGGCTAACCCAAATACTGTATTCTTGGACACTTCAACGCACTATATATTTTTCACATATAATAACAATATAAAAGAGAGTTAACAATATCCCTCAGGTAGAATAAAACCATATACTGTAAAATCTAGCAACATTCAATTTGTCAAAAGTTACATATTAATATAGCTTGCTTAAGTGTGTTGGCCAATGATTTTAGAGCTTGTGTGAGTCATAAAAATAGTTTTGTACATATCCTTGTGCTCACAAGGCGAAGCCCTCAACGTTTGGTTGATTTACCAAGCAGTCAGTTGGGGGTGAAACTAGCTACTCTTTCATTGATTCTAGCCTTAAAACTTGTCATAAAACTGCATATTGGCGCCTTCGATGTTTCAAAGGCCATTTTCAGTATTATTTTATTATCATTGAAAAGAGACCACTCACAATTAAACCTGCAATAGCCGACCATTTTGGTCACCCTGCCCCTGGCTAACAGCTTATGAGCCATATGTAATAGTTTGTTCTGTCTGCTACATACGCAACTGTGTTTGCTTATGCTTCTACTTCATGGGATCCATCTTGTCAAAACTCTATGGAGATGACTCCTATAACTCCTACAAAATTTACTTGGTTAGAAGTATACTACAAATACAGATGTTGCCAACTAGATTAAAATCTCAAACTCACACCACTGTATAGAATAAAAACTTCATAAGGCACAATCTCTTTAGCGACATAATGCGCACTAATTAGGATCCACATGACTTCTAACTAACACATAGCGCAGCATTTCCTGTTATAGGAGATATAAAAGGAACTTTCATTTCCTATTTGGGGAAGAACCCAATCACGCACGGCAACAAACATAATATATCAATAATAAGATATACAAGACAATGCGACATAACAACAGCAGCCAATCATGTAGTCGGCAAATGGTGGAGCTCCTCCAGATCACACACCAGCCAACAAATGATGGAAGGAAGCTAGCTCTCCAAATATGGTGACATGATTTCCTTGGAGTAAGCTCCATTGCCTGCGAATATTGGCATTTCTTACTACTAGATAAGTTTCCATGCTTGTAACTTCAAGACGCCTGGCATATCTGATTTTAGATTAATCAGGCCTGGATAATATCTCAGTAAAAGCTTTTATAAGTATATGATAGATCTCAGGTTTGGATACTGGGCCGATATAAAGGGCCGGTATATACTGGGCCGGTATAGAGTATTTAGAAATAACGCAATGAAAAACTCCTTGGTTTGATACAGTTTCAACAGCAAAGGAGAATCACTCGAGGAAGTAATAGAAAGATAGAGCAAAGAGGGAAGGGGGGTGGGATAAGGAAGGAGTAGGGTGGTGTATTATAACAAAATTATCCGACAATAATTGGCTGCTAATTCATTGTCAAGCCAATTTTAACAAGTTATGGACTACCAATTATTATTTATAATGGCTAGCTTGATCAAAAAAATGAAGTTCTTTGCCGCTAAATTTTAATAAATAGGGTACTAGCTGTAGAGTTTGAAAATTGAGAGAGATAACTCCTAAAGTAATATATGTGGCTACTGATAGTAAATCATGACACTCTGATGCTGTTAGTATAATTTACGAAATTGGTCGGCTGTAAGTTCGGTTAGATGAACAGGTGAGGGAATGACTGAGAGGTTTGAAAGGTAAACTTGGCAAACCCAAAATATTATTAGCTGAAAGTCATGATTGACTTGCAAAGTTGGGGTTCTTACTTGTGGTCACTAACAATAGCAAAAATTTGATGTCATTGCTACATTGTAGTAATATGGAAGCAGTTATATGTATTCATCTTTACCCAAGACACTCATGTTTTTTGTACTAAATTGTCTCAAATGTTATGTATATACAAATTTACGAATAAACTACCACCTCTAGGCGTGTCATAGGATATTCCAAAATTGCAGTCCTACATACGTGTCATATTATAAAGGTTTTCATTGTGATCTCAAAATATCTTTACCAACACTGTTGAGAGTAGCCCGTATTGTGAGTACAGAGAATACGGCTTTGCAGAGTGCAAGTCAATTGGTAGCGTTAGCTCTTTGTGCAAGGCAATTAATTACAACTATCAAATGCTACCGGTGCGGTAGTAATGTCCTTTATCGTAGAAAGTAATAATAGATACAAACAGCAGGCGCTACCTGATGGTAGTAATGGCTCTCTGTTGTAGGAGATCTGTATAGCAGACAGATCCAGCAGAAACAAGGTATGCAAACTTAGTGTTACAGGCATCTGGCCACACTAAGGATACGAGTTTCAGATTAATAAAGATAAATTATCAACATACAAAACCTTGCGAAATAATAGTTTTCGAAGCGTACAGTAAAACTTGATGTCCCTTAGATCACACACTAAGACGGTACAAAAATATCGCTGATTACACCTCTAGAGCAACTAGATGTTATCTCAAGCAAAGCTAAGCAAACTCTGACCAGCGGGCGACCTGCCTCACTATTTATAAGAAAATACAACAGTTGAAAATAAACAACAATGATTGGTTAACATAATAACAATTGCATTAGAAGTATAAGCACAACAGTGGTGGATTAAAAATATATAATAATTAGTAAAAGCAGACGCCTTGAGAAATAGCTAGCTGCTAAATAATTCAAGTGTAATGATAATAATATAGCATGCACAAAATGGCGCCACCCAACAGTCCTCGGCTGCCGCTCCTAGCGCTGGACTTTCACTGCTATGGACCCTGTGCTCGTCTGGCTCATCTGGTTGGAATCCTTTGCTACTTGTAAGCTTGCTTGATTTTGTCTACGCTTCATAGCTATGCTTGTCAGTCATCGCTCGCTCCATAGACTACTAGGCGAGCAGCTACTAATATGCACACTGTCATAGCACACGGCTAGTCTATGCATTTCCATTACAATATTATGAATACAAAAAGAGTCAAAAGTATTTTATCAAATATCAATTATTTGGAGTGACAAGTTATAGCTAATCAATGCTGCCTTCTTGTAGATATCTCAAGCCATTACAACCCACAAAGAAAGAAAAAGAGGAGCGAGCTGCTAACCTGAGAACACTGAGGAACACAGTTTGTGCTTGCTTCCTCTCCGTAAATATATTTTGGATTGCAATTAACTTCTTTCTACAGGTATTGGAAGTTGTTATCTTGCTCGTACCAAAAACCAAGAATTGAATTTTAAACAATCAACGTTTTTAACTTTTTTGCTCAGGCTCTATGTAGCTTTTTGACTTTGGATTCAAGCTAGACCAGTTTACTTTCCTTTTTCTCTACTCATTAGCTTCACCATAACCATCTACTCACTGGTCTGACATTTTGCTTATTTTCCTTTATTTCTTGTGTCTACAGGAGAACTTATTCAATTCAAATACTTCATTAACACATGAAGACGACACTCTTGAAATGCCAGTGGTAAATCAGATCAACAAATATAAATATTCTCATCCTTTCTCTTGTTTATTACAACTTATGTTGGAAATAATGAAACCTTTTGGCAAAGTAAAAAGGTTTTTGTATCTCCCATTGCTTGTGAAAAGTATTGTAGGTAGCAGGTACCAACAAAAGCAACAACAGCAACAGTTTCAATTAAAGGAAAAGAAAGTTTTTTACAAGCTCTCCAGTTGAAACTTGTGGCAAAGTTTGAAAACCTTATTTGATAAAATAATAAAACCACCGTTTACTTTTCCAACTTCTGTTTAACATGCAAAAACAAAAGGAATACCCCATGATATTCTTTTGCTGCTGTTCATTTGGATTACGCCCTGGTTCTACATGCTTGTTTTAACAGGGTACAAGTTACTGTTTAGGTCTTTCACTGAGCCCTACTCATGGCCAGCTATTAGTAATAGTAATAAGTTACAAGTTCACTTTATTGAGTTGATTCATCCATTTTTTATTTACAATATCAAGAAATAGTGTGCAATGCGGTTCATAGATCAACCTCTTAGGAGCAAGATCGCTTGGGTCAAGCTTCCATACGAACTGACAGATGACCTTGACCAACTTATTCACCACACTCTTACTGGACAAAGTAGACTCTGTTTGATATATTAACTCTCTCCCCTGCACACATCTCACTTTCTCACGACTAAAAGAAACTCAAATGAGGTTTAATAGGGACCAAGTTTTGAGGAATGCATTTCATCAAAAATAGGTCAAAACACATTTTATCTGTTCTTAATCTAGGTGTACAATGACTGATTCATAAGCCTAATGTATTTTTTGGTAGAAAAATATCTTTTCTGGTTTATAATAGACGAAACTGATTTGGACCTCGATCTACCACTAGGTGATTGTGCTTCTTTGAGAATTTGAAAACTAACTTGTTTTAAATGAGACGATGTATGTTTCATGTTCAGCCTAAAAGCATTACGTTTTATTTTCAAACGCTCCAACCGGCTATATTTTTGCAAAATTTGATGTTAATTATTATGAATTTTGAAACATTCTAACTCAAAGTTTTAATTCAATATGCTTTCATCACTATATTTGAGTGCATGAAAAGGCTTCAGCAAACAATTAATTATATTTTATAGCAACGGCTGTCTACAACGCTGTATGTTGACCTATTTGGTATGCAGATCAAATTCCAACCTCTTCATTTGGTGTTTCTGGCAGTGTTCGGTAAGCGGGAAGTATTAAATATTTTTTCTTGGGTTTCTTTTGTTCATGTTCAATGAAATTTTATGCTAGGCAAATTTTTTTGTGATATTTAGCGACACAAACGCATGTTTGAGCTCATCCTTGAGATGCTGGTATACTGAGAATGTTAAAAGTAGGTTTAAATGGCAACAATAACAAACATGAAGCTTTTCAGAAACATAATGCCGACATTAAACTTGATGATTGAGATGCTTCATATGGAGCTGCTTCCATGCTAAACTGTTAGAATACCTTGACAGAAGCTCACCGATGGTTTTTCATCCCTATATTATGTCGTTGCATTAAACTCCCAGCTGTTTGTATTTGCAGGTGTGACTATGATTATCCAGTTTTTGGCAATGTTGGCGCACAGAATAGAGACTTTCTTTCATGTTATGGCATTCACAGAACTGTACAACAAAAACAAGACTAAAGACATAACTCATGATGTGATGCGCCAAGTTCCACACTCAGAACCGGTGGATGCTGCAGAAAATCAACCTGACTCATCGATTGCTGCTACCACCACCACTTATTCATTGGCTCAAAGGTGAGTTTGGGTTTCTAGCTGAAAGTCAATTTTAAAGAGTAGTAAAAATGGACATACCTTTTGTGCTAGTGTTCTACTTCAGAAATTTTTGTTGAATAACATTGCTAGTATTATTTTATGTGGTATGTCAATAGTAAGGCTAATGATTATTAATTCACCTTCCAAATCATGCTAATATTAACCAGACAAGTTTTGTAACTATTTTCTACAATACTTGAGAAGATATATGTCATCTCAATCAATCTAGCATGTAAAAGTTACAACAATGCACTAGATCAATATTGCAGAGAACTTCAGTGCTTTCTCACTAACTCAAATGCATTACGGTTGAAATTAGAAGGCTGTACAGTAGGGGGTATTATTTTACTGACTTCAATAGTAAAAACTTGCTTCTATGTGGATTAGAGAGTGTTTAGCCAACTCGACTTTGATTCGACTTCAACTTGACTTGGATGCAACATTGACTCGAAATCGACTTGATCTAGACTCCAACTCGACTTGACCTAGGCTCGACCTTGATTTAATCTAGGCTCGACCTAGACTCGAACTCCAATCGATGTACTAAGCAACTACCACATGTAACCAAGGTCAACTGATCAGACAGACTAGTCCACTGTACAAATTCACTATGATTTAATATGGATAAAGTTACAAAAGTACAGAAAATAACACTCGTAACAAAGCTAACAACCTACCGACGATAAAGAGTAGTGCGTTCCTGGTTATAGAGTTAGGGTGCAGTTGAAGATAGCGCTGTTAGGCTCCTCAGTAGGTGGGCATTTCAAGAGCCATGTATAACTCCTTCTAATGCATATTTTTGTGCCCAATCTCCTTTGTTACATCTGTCCTTGGCCTTCTAGGTTCCGGTGTCTTCCGTCTATGTTTAGGGGAGTTGTGCCTTCCTTTTCCAAGGGGAGGCAACTTAGTTGGGATCAGTTACAATTTTTACAATGGTTTAGCAATGGAAAGGGGCTTTTAATTACGCTAGGGGGTGGAGACTTGGGCAATGAGGAGGGAACGTTTAGATTGTAGAGGTTTTACAGGGCTGGGTAAGGCTCTTAAAGGAATGGGAATGCGGAGTACTGTTTGGCTATTGGGTTAGCTTGCGGAAACAGGCACAAAAAGGGAGAAGAAATCTGCTGACTGCTGGGGGTACAGTTTATTGGAGAAGGGGAAAGGGGATAGCAAAGGTATAGGACAAATTTGGAGTGGTACAGGGGTGTAGAAAGAATAGGCAAACACCAAACTTCCCTACAATATTATATTAAATAAACACCATGCGTGGCACATGGAAGAAATCAACTTTCTATCGCATTGTTAACTGTATTTTATCACTTTGAAAAAAGCGCTCAATTACCAATTGTAATGGACAGATACGGCAAACCGCCTCATCTGTCCCTGCTTATGTACATAGAATTCATAAAAAGTTTAAGCAATGGTTCAGGCCCTATTTTTTTTTAAATTAATCAAAAGAACGACTTTTGAATTTGATAGTGCAAAGTTTGATAAATGTATACGTATCAGGATTGTTTGCGCATTGAGTTTCAACGGATCTTCATTACAAGCCCATTTATCTTATGAATATAAGGCTTCTAGCCGCTTCTTACTGGGTCGCCTTTAAACCAGCACCTAAAGAATTCATTCCAAATTTGCAACTCACCAGTTGTAATGAAGTATTTGCTTAAATACTACTGTTAAAGCAAATCTAATCAATTTAATCTGCTTCAATATAGCAAATCTTGCTTTATCTGGAGCTTGTCATAAAAACTAGTTCTATAAATTTCTCCTTTTTCAAAGACAAGCTTTTTTGTTTGGACTTTGGATTGCTATTGTTTTGTATTTTCTTAAACACCAAAGTTTAAAGTGAATGAGGGAAACCTTTCCTTAAGCATTGCTGTTACCACATGCGGCAAACTTTACACAACAAAACTCTCATACTCATTCTTTATAGAGTAATGAACCCCCAAGTAATTTCTTGGTTCATAATTGAACAAAATCATGTCTGTTTGTACAACGCATGATTGCAAAGTGAATCAGTTCAAGGATTTGCGACATCAGTTTTTAATTTTTATTGTAGGTTTGATCGTAATTTACAAGAGCTTGACTCGGACACTCCAAATTGTCAATGCCTCAAGGGTCGAGTGCCTACACCAGCTAATAGATCACAAAGAGCCGTGACCTCTTCTTCTTCAACTGGGCAATATGAGTTTAGGGAAATAAGACCCGCAGAGACTGTATAGACATTGGTTTATATAGAAAGGCAGCGTTTTCATACATAAACAGTTTTATCTTTCTACTAGCACAATGATTTTAATATTAATCAAATAGTAATATTTATGAATTGCTTAACTTCATTGATTACGCAGCAAAATGCATCCAAAAAGTTAAATCATGAGTATTTTTAGTCCAAAATTTTCTTCTTCTACTACACATAATTTTTCTTACTATTACGAATCAAACAAACATAACAGGTGTTATTTATAAACAAACAATTTGGAGGTATTGAATGTTTCAATCTATGTAGAATTGGTAGTTGATTGACCAAAAGCTGAGAAAGTTGAGTAAAATAAAGTTTATCCTCCAAGTCGATCAGCTAACTATACTTTATAGTATTGCATGAACTTTCATAATTTCCGATACAACCATTTTTATCGAATAAATCGCGAACAACTTTTAAGCCATCTCGTTACTTGTTTTCTGTCAACCCGTAACTCCTTCAGCAACATCCCGATATTTATCTTCAAGTGAAAAGGCCAAAGAAATTGACACATATTTTTTATAATCAATCATCAAAGTTACAGATAATTTACACCAGATCATTTAACTTCAGACAAAACTCAGTATCAGCATTGGCTGGGTAATGTCTTGGCTACACTGTTCAGAGGTTTTGAAGGCCATGTATCCAATTGGATGGATCATTACAATGTGCCAGTGGATACACAGACCACTTTAGCTTGACGATGTACTAGCACACACTGGCAAGCCAATCGTGTATTTCCTCCAAGAAAATACTAATAATAGTAATAAATACTAAAATGTGCATATTCTGGAACTATGTTTGCGCACAAAACGCAAAAAAATAAAATAATCTAATCAGCAATAAACTTTATAACAAAATAACCATTTCTGTCAGAACATGAGGATCAACAAAAAATAACTTCGTGAATAAAAAAAAATAGTCAACAAGCATGTATTTAATAGCTTTAGTAGGTTTCCAATGAAACTGAACACTAAAGGAAATGTAAAGAGCGAGTTTAATTTCTTTATTTTCTTAAACCAGTTTATATTTTTATCGAGATTCGAGGTTAGTTACTTGGCAAATAGCGATCTCTGGAACCATTAAGGCTATTTTGGTTTCTCCATATTTGCAGCCATATTTGTGCCGGCCCAGGTTGCCTTCCCAGGGTCGGGTACCTTACATATATTATGCCTGGGCATTTGGTATGCATTACTTACACTAATTTGGTCATCCAATGACCATTTAATTGATGCCAGGATTTACCGAGGATGTCTGGGGACATATGGAGGTGGTTACCTTCAACTACATTAATTTTTTAAGATTAATATTAATCATCAATGATCATCATTAATTTATGCAATATGTGCCATATGAAAAAAACTTAACCAGACTTTTGTTTTTTTGTCAGCAATCGCAGTACATTGAGGCAATTGTGGTGCAAAGTAATAGGCATACAAGGTCTGTAACATAAGCAGTTCATCAGAAGTTGAAGCGGATAAAGGTGTTTGTCTAGTGAAGACTTGTTGTAAATGTTGAAACTTGGTGAGCTGTAAACATAGCTTATTTTAACCAATCACAATATTCTTATATGCCACCAGGATTAGGTCGGCGTTAACATGTTGATTTGGCTTCCCATCTAGCCTGTCTGGATGTATCGGATCATCCATTCATGAGGCCTTCCGACAAAAAAATTGGTCTGTATAGCCACCCCTTAAGCTAATAGACACTGCAAGACACTCATTGTCACTGTTGCATTATTTCATTTTTTGCAGTAGGCTGGTACAAATTGCTGCTCCTGAATTGTACCTTTTGCTAATAGACTTTTTACAACAATGAGTGTGGTAAAAGCGCCGAAGAAGCAGAAAAAATACTCTAGTCCGTCAGATTCATCAAATGACTTACGTATACAGGATACCACTGTACATAATGCACCTAATACACTAAGAAAGCTGAAAGCACTGCATAAAAACTTAATTCCTCACAGCTTGAGCCCAAGATTGAACTCAAAGGTCACAAGGAAAATCCACAATTTGTTGTGGATTGCGGTGCAGCAGCATATGAGATTATAAAGTGAAGGGGTGAAAGCCATATGCATAATCAAGGTTATAACGTGTCAAAAAAGTCACTAAAGACAAGGCAAAGTATGTTGTTTCGTTTGTACTTACAGTCAAGGAAAAAAAAACGGTAATGTCATCTATACAATAAACTTCTACAATACAACCTCAAAGTTATTAATTAACAGAATTTCACTTGCGGACACATCTATCAGTCACTACCAATCACTAATAGAGAACATACCACCATCAGTAATCAAACAATTAAGTAAAAACCTTCAATCATCTATTACTTCTACCCTTTTTTCCCAACACGGACCAACTATGAATGACACAGTTGGTGTGGATAATTTTGCCCCCATTCCCAGCTCTACTTCTAGAACCAGCAAATATTTATAGTATCCTCATGCATCACAACAGCCTGCAGTCAATGCCAATGCAACAACTGATGGATGCATTTTATGTAAGAGAGCATGTGCTTCTATACAGATTCTCCTTCAAAAAGTTGAAAAACTGGAAAAACTTGTAGAAAATCGAAGCCAGCTAATCATGAACATGGAAAGTAATCAGTTAAAAATCAAACAAGAATTAACCAAGACTGCTAGCCACTTTGACAGCAAGTTAAAATCACTTTATCAACAATTAGAACAACTAAATGTTGCACATACTATATCCAATAAAGCCCTCTACTCTGATCAAGTGAAATCCATTGTTAATTCAAAAGTAAAGCGACCTATTTTGACAGACAACATTAACCCTCCCTCAGTTGATCAGCTTTCATCTAATAAAAACAAATCCATCCCACTATTTAAACCTGACCAATCTGTTGTAATAAACATCAGCCAAACATATGCAACAAGTAATAAGTCTGATCAAGAAGACATAAGAAAAATTAGTAGCAAATTATATAGGCCAGTCATCATGGAACAAGTTAAACCATCCACTCTAATTCTGACCATCCAAAACTTACTCTCCAAATGGCAAAAGCTGAATCTGCCATCAATCTCATCTAAGTCTGGTAAAGTAACTTGTTCAACGGATCTACCGCTAGACATATTCTCAACCTTAAAACTATTAATGAATTCATCGTTATGCTGAAGGGAGTACCAATTGATGCAGATGACAACAACATCCAGCAGGGCGTTGGCAATATTTTTCATGGTTCATCAGCTTCACGACTCTTGAAAGAGGGAAAAAAACTTTGCACTTTTATGATCAAGTTTGCAAACAAGCAGCAGTTTGAAAAAGCAGTCGAAGAAAAAATTCTATTACCTCCACAGCATATTATGTGTCATTGTGAGCCGATGAATGGATAATTTGAATTGTGGCATAAAAATTGCATATTTAAATGTCCGAAGTTTAAAATCCGGAATAGACGAAATCAAATCTCTGCTTTTTAACCACCATTTTGATTTACTTTGTGTAGTGGAGACATTTTTGTGGGATAGAAAAGCTGCTAGATTTAACTCGATACCAGGTTACACTTTTATGAAGAAGGATAAACCTATTGATAGTAGAAGACGTTTAGTGTGATACATTGCAAATTCTTGTCAGTTTGAAACTATAAATTCCTTTGATAGCATGTTAAAAAAATCTTTAACTTTAAAATTTCTGTTAGGATTAGCAAAACATTTCATGCATCATTTCTTTACAGACTGCCCAGGACTCAGCTTGTTGAAATAGGACAGTTGTTGATTTCGTAAACTCTTGTTATGGTATTTCTAAAGGGATAATAATTATGGGTGACTTCAATGTGGATTTATTTCACAAAAATATTGAAAATAAATGGAAGAGTGAAGTTTGGGATCAAATCTTTTTGGTGCAACTGATCAGAGCCTCAACTCGATCAACTGATGGATCATCAACCTTGATTATCACATTTATACAAAGTTTCCTAATAATTCTCTCTACTCCCAAATTTTTGCCAAGTTCTTTTAGTGATCATGACCTGATTTATGTTGTTTAGAAAAGAAAAAACTTTCACAAAGTCAAAAGAGAAAACTGAACTTTTTAAATTATTCTAATTTTACCAATGAAAATATTAATGAAGTATTTTCTGGTGTAAATTGGAATTCTGTTTTGTTTGAATAAAATACTGAAAACATGATTAAGTTCTTTTTTCACAGCTTGTTTTCAAGTGAATTATTTCAAATTGCAAATCATTGTACTAATCATTGTACTTGAAGTTACTAAGTGATGATTTATAAGTCCTTCAAACGACACTGGCAGAAAATTGTTAAGATACCATTCTCTCATTGGTAAGTTCTTGTTAATTTTAAAAAAAAACAATATAGATGAAGAGAAGAGTTCGTGTCAAACAAAATAAAGATAATAACTAATAACTGATCAATTTCACTAAAATTAATAATAGAGTCTAATTGCCTATCCGATAAATCTGGGTTTATCGAAGCTGAAGACTTTACGCTATTGAGAGTGAACTTGTTAAACTCTGGCATAACTGATTTTTCAGTGCAAACTATCTAATTACATACATAATCTAGCTGTTGATTCTCTGATTTTATCAACACGAAAGATTATGCAGTCTTGAAATCAAAATGATTAGATTCCGAGAGAGCTCCTTTTTTTCATCGTGTGATACGTGATCACAATTATTAATATTATTATGGAATAGAATCTAGTTGGTGCCTCTCAGATAAAAATGGAGTTTATCAATCCAAAAGACTGGGTCATCTTTTGTAGAAACTTATTAGATTCTACAATGACTCCTTTCTCCAATGCTGCTACCCAAGTACAAATAATAATGAATATTAAAAAGACTCTGGTGCTGGACTCGCTGACAAAATAATTTCTATCAACTTCAAAGACTATGCAGTCTTGAGAGCAACTTTTCTCCAATGCAACTAGTTGAGCTCTTCAACTAGTGTGGAATAATTTCTTTATCAAATAGTACCTTATTGCTGAATGGTCAGAGAGCTTGCAGTAGATGTTCTTCCTTCAGATTCTGGAGCTGGAGTGAATGCTCTCTGTCACAAAATAGCTGCTCTTATATAAGTAAAGTTGCACTTAGTAACCTATTCTTATGGCCAATCAGTATTGCGCAAAGCATCGTAAAAGCAATTTTTTTTTATCAAAGGAAATGTATAATATTCACAACAGAATATACTGACTGATATCTAAGAAATGTGTACACAAAGCATCACCAAGTGTCACAAAATCATTCTTTTGACAAATAGATCACAAAAAAGGCAAGTGAGAATCCCACTTCTGCACAAAACCTGTAAACATCTGCCCCCATTAAATTTTGCAAACCGACACTGAAAAAAATGTATACCAATGTGGATGTAAACGCTATTTTTACAATTTGACAGATCAAACGGTTCACAAAAAAGTTACTAAGTCGGTTTTCCTGGTCACGCATGGTGCGAAAAAGAAGCTTTCGCCAATGAGAACCCAATAAGCCTTAAAATTTTTCTGGAGATACGATTCTATTGTATCTATATTTTTTACAGACTAGTTGGGTGATGTCTGTTGGCATGAGAGTTCTAAGGGCAAGTAAGAGTATTAGGATTGTATGGACAGGGGAAGAGGGGTAGAGGGTGGAAGTTAACAATCTGGCACTAACTTTCAATACACTATGATGCAATGATGGCAAAAAACATTATTTAATGTTTTAAGTACACACCCAGAATGCTTCATCAAACTAAAGAAAAACACACTTTTCAACATTATCATTCAAAAAAGTATAAATGTTATCTTTGCTGGTGACATGTAATTTCACAACACTGCATGGTATAATAAACCAAATTACTGAACATTGAAAATTAAGGAATTTTTTAATACGTTGCAATGTCGCTATAATACCTAACTACTAGAAGGTTTTACAAAAATGTCGCATGTTAAAGGTGTAGGTCGACACATTAATATTATAAATTTTGGGTGTTTTTGCAGTGTGTACAAGTACATACAGTTTTCTCTGCTATTGCTTTTCTTATTCTATGGAAGCATTGTTTACATATTTTCTGTACATTACAGGCCCTTTATCCTGTTGGTGCTAAAAAGACGAATGAGTATCCTTCACTCCGTCCAGAAGCTCAAAGTAATGGAGTTCTGTTGGTTTTCTCCCAACTCAGTTGTGGCTTTCGTGTTTCAGGGGAAACAAGTAGGGGAAAAAATTGCTGCCAGGAGTCAGAAGATTACAAAGATAATGAAAATAGGTAAAGTTAAAGAAAAATTCAAAGGGTGTTTAGAGAAACTGTTGGTATTTGCCTTCACTAAACCTTCTAAAACATGGTGAAATAATGTACTAATGCATACATGCAAGAGTCATTTTTTACTTTACAAAATAGATGAACATTTGGAAATTTGAATGAGGGACCCCTGCAGCAAAATAGTTGTGTATTCAATCTGGCCTATGAAGCCCTCTTGTATAATCAACCTTCCTCTGACCATGATCAGTCTTCTAACCAGTTGAAAAAATTAATCGCTCAGGTTATTTTAGATTCAGATTTCCGGTTATACCTTCAGCTTCTAGAAGCTGAAGGTATAACCGGAGCTAATGTGGAGCGGTTCATTGAAATAAATGGCTGTACTTTTACCATCCTAACCCCCAATTCACTGTCAATTTTACCACACTCAAAAGCACATGTGTTTTAGCACGTATAGCATTCTTTGTGAGTAACTAATTTTATAATACTAAGGTGTTACTAATTTGCATTTGGTTTTTATTTATCCACACACAAATCAGTTCAAAAAGCAACTAGCAAAGCACACAAAAAGCTGATTAAAGGAAATAAACTGTTTTCCAGTAAGAAGGATAACTATATAATCAACCAAAAAAGTTCCACAACACTAACCACATAGCGCATACCAGGCAGGTTTCGCGTGGTCTGTATAACTAAAGCATAACTAATCCATTTGTTGATAGCGCATGTTGTCTTCTTGAGTGCCTTTTTCTTCCAATGAAGACTGTGACATCTCAGAAAATCTCTCTTTCAGACACATGCAATTAGGGTGGGCAGAGTTCAGTTGTTCCTCAATGACTCCAAATCTACGCAAAAACATAATTAGTTTAAATGCTATTTTTTCCAACATCAGTAGTACATCAGGATCAAATGTTTATTAAAAAATGATAGATCTGGCAACATATCGTAGTAATCACTGACAGACTTTTCATGCAATTTCTAGTGTAATTCACTTTGTTAGTGATAGCTGAGCTGATGGTATGGACTGCCAGTTATAATTTTGCTGAGCTGCTTGCATTTTTGGTACATGGCGGAAAACTTTGTTGGAGATTTAGTAAATATACAAATGCTAATCTACGTAAAGCATTAGTTATGGCCAAGGCATTACAGCAGGTTTTATTTTAATAAGACATACCATGTAGAAAACAGAGTCAATAATAAAAATGATCAATAAGTGTTGCTTCTTCACACTCTGAAGCAGAAACAGCAATATCTGCTTCATCTCTCATATGCACCAATCGTTTCAACTTTTTTTTAACAACTAGTAAACCGTTATCTACCTCTTTATTTTTAAGAAGTCGTCAAACAAAGTGTTGTCCCACAGTGTTTTGTAGTTTTTGTAGATGGCTACCCAACAAGCAAATAACATTTATATGACGTTAGCTAACGTCCACTTAATGGAACACTTGCAACTTACGTTTTTAAGACGTTTCATAAGCATTACAAAATAATATCCAGGCTAACATTTTGAATTAACATTCATCGAATGTGATATAAAAATTGACACAAAATTTGTACATACATTCTCTAAACATCGTACAATAGTTTAAATATAATGATTTTCTCGACGTTATTTGAAAGTTTTTGAACGTATGTCTAGAAATAACATTAATAGTACATTGTACAACAGTAGTAATATATGAGCAGATCTCCCTACCAAGTGTTTTTTCGTGGATTAGACCTTGGGGGTTATGCAATGGGTTACGACGTTGGATGAATTCGCCGAGTTTATATTGTATTTTATTTGAGGGGTACTTGAGTGGCATTTGAGTGGCATTTAAGTGGCATTTGAGTTTTGATTATTTTTTTACTTGATTTGAACTCATATGGCAGCTAGATTTTGAATGTATGGCATTTAAGTTTTGATACTTTTTCACATAATTTGAACTCATATAGCATCTTGAGAGAGAGGAGAGAAAAGACAGAGAGGAGAGAGGAGAGAGAAAGGAGAGAGGAGTTTTATCTACATTGAATAACTATATTGATCAAAAATGAAACATTATATGATTATATACATTGATTACATAATAAGTAGGAAAAATCTTCCTATATAATATAGCTAGAGTCAGTAAATACTAAGTAATACAAAGCACTACAACTTGTAATGACAATCAATGTATACATACATACATATGGTATCTTGAGAGAAAGAAAGAGAGAGAGGAGAGAGGGAGAGAGAGAGGAGAGAGGAAGAGAGAGAGAGAGGAGAGAGGAGAGAAGAGATATATATGGTATCTTGAGAGAAGGAAAGAGAGAGAGGAGAGAGATTTTTTAGTTTTCTATACATTCATGTATATATGGTTAATTATGTACATATTTATGTGTATATTTATATCTACATAGAGAGAGGAGATATATCTACATTGAATAAATATATTGATCAAAAATGAATCATTGTATGATTATATACATTTATTACATAATAAGTAGGGAAAATCTTCCTATATAATATAGCTAGAGTCAGTAAATACGCACATGTCCATATTCATGTACATGTGCATAAGTGGACATGAATACGTACATGTCCATATTCATGTCCATATTCATGTCCATATTCATGTCCATTTATGTACATGCCCATATTCATGTCCATCTATGTACATACCTATGTTCATATTTATGTACATGTGCATGTCCAAATTCATGTTCATATTAACATTTTATAGCTATGTACAGAGGAGAGAGAAGAGAGGAGAGAGAGAGATTTCTTAGTTTTTTATACAACCATGTATATATGGATAATTATGTTCATATTTATGGATATATTTATATCTAGATTGAATAATATACATTTATGACATAATAACTATATTGAATGCTACAAAATATGTTGGAAAATCACCAAATTAGTCCTCTAGATGGTTAAAATTTACAGTATTTGGGAAATAACTGCAAGAGAGGGGAGAGGAGTATTTGGTAGAGGAGAGAGGAGAGAGAGGAGGCTTGAGCGTAAATATTTCTTTTAGTTATTTACATAATAAGTATATTGAATACTATAAAATATCTTGGAAAATAGTCAAATTAGACCTCTAGATGGTTAAAATTTACAGTATTTGGGAAATAACTACAATAAAAAACATTATGAATGTATGGCATTTAAGTATTGATAGTTTTTTACATAATTCGAACTCATATGGTATCTTGAGAGAAAGAAGAGAGGAAAAGAGGAGAGAGGAGGGGAAATAATTGCACTCAAATGAAAAAAATAAATGAAGCTAGATATTCATCTATTTGTATATATCCACAAGAAAACTGGGGTATTAGGTGAAATATTCTTTTATTCCATTCAATTTTCATTAATTTTATTTGAGTTGAAGTATTATTTACAATGGTTAGAAATTATTAAAATTACTGCTCAATCCTTTATCCAACACCTACAATAATTCTTAGTAATAGTAGTGTAATGAGACAGAGTAATAATCTACACACACCTTGTTCACTATGTATGCTGTAGCACATGTTTTTCCTTTAGTTATCTGCAGTTACTTCAATTGGATCTTATCCAGATGTTTTATAGTCTTTGCTGCTACTGCGTTTTGTCTCAAACAAGAGTCCAAAGTAGGCATTGTGTCTAGAAAATACAAAAAAACTGATTGTTACAATTGATTCATTTTTTTTTCATTGGCTTTATCTACATAAAGTAGCGAAGAAAAAGTTTGTGTGAGTATGAAACTATGTAGTAGAGATAAATTTAGATCTAGGTCCAATTAGCATTAAATAATCACTTATTATTTTGTTAATAATAAATAATTAGAGTCAGTTACTTTACAGTTTTTTATACAACCATGTATATATGGATAATTATGTACATATTTATGGTTATATTTATATCTAGATTGAATAATATACATTTATGACATAATAACTATATTGAATGCTACAAAATATGTTGGAAAATCACCAAATTAGTCGTCTAGATGGTTAAAATTTACAGTATTTGGGAAATAACTGCAAGAGAGGAGTATTTGGTAGAGGAGAGAGGAGAGAGGAGACTTGAGCGTAAATATTTCTTTTAGTTATTTACATAATAAGTATATTGAATACTATAAAATATCTTGGAAAATAGTCATAAAAATAAATAATTAGAGCTTTCTACTAGTGTTAAATGATTATTGATTATTTTTTACCTTATCACCACTTAGAGCCAGATGATTTAATTAACTAAAGACAAATAATTATTTTAGCGTTTCTTACCTTGATGCTCTCCTAGTAGCTGTAGTAGATGATGCTTCTCCGCTTGCTGTTGAAGAACTGGATGCTTTCTATGTGAAAACAGTGGCTCTTAAATAGCTAAAGTTGCACTGATTAAACCCTATGAATCAGCATTTTTTCCAATGCTTTCGCGGGAATAAAAACTGTTTATTCCCGCGAAAGCAACGGTTTCCATTCGCGTGAAAATAAATTATTTATTCCCGCGAAAGCATTGGTTTGTATTCGCGGGAAAATAAAATTTTTATTCCTGCGAAAGCAACAGGTTCCATTCGCAGGAGAATAAATTATTTATTCCCGCGAAAGCATTGGTTTGTATTCGCAGGAAAATAAAATTTTTATTCCCGCGAAAGCAACAGGTTCCATTCGCGGGAAAATAAATTATTTATTCCCGCGAAAGCATTGGTTTGTATTCGCAGGAAAATAAAATTTTTATTCCCGCGAAAGCAACAAGTTCCATTCGCGGGAAAATAAATTATTTATTCCCGCGAAAGCATTGGTTTGTATTCGCGGGAAAATAAATTTTTTATTCCTGCGAAAACATTGGTTTGTATTCGCGGGAAAATAAAATTTTTATTCCTGCGAAAGCAACAGGTTCCATTCGCGGGAAAATAAATTATTTATTCCCGCGAAAGCATTGGTTTGTATTCGCAGGAAAATAAAATTTTTATTCCCGCGAAAGCAACAAGTTCCATTCGCGGGAAAATAAATTATTTATTCCCGCGAAAGCATTGGTTTGTATTCGCAGGAAAATAAAATTTTTATTCCCGCGAAAGCAACAAGTTCCATTCGCGGGAAAATAAATTATTTATTCACGCGAAAGCATTGGTTTGTATTCGCGGGAATATAAAATTTTTATTCCTGCGAAAACATTGATTTGTATCCGCGGGAAAATAAGATTTTTATTCCTGCGAAAGCAACAGGTTCCATTCGCGGGAAAAGAAATTATTTATTCCCGCGAAAGCATCGGTTTGTATTCGCAGGAAAATAAAATTTTTATTCCCGCGAAAGCAACAAGTTCCATTCGCGGGAAAATAAATTATTTATTCCCGCGAAAGCATTGGTTTGTATTCGCAGGAAAATAAAATTTTTATTCCTGCGAAAACATTGATTTGTATCCGCGGGAAAATAAAATTTTTATTCCTGCGAAAGCAACAGGTTCCATTCGCGGGAAAATAAATTATTTATTCCCGCGAAAGCATCGGTTTGTATTCGCAGGAAAATAAAATTTTTATTCCCGCGAAAGCAACAAGTTCCATTCGCGGGAAAATAAATTATTTATTCCCGCGAAAGCATTGGTTTGTATTCGCGGGAAAATAAATTTTTTATTCCTGCGAAAACATTGGTTTGTATTCGCGGGAAAATAAAATTTTTATTCCTGCGAAAGCAACAGGTTCCATTCGCGGGAAAATAAATTATTTATTCCCGCGAAAGCATTGGTTTGTATTCGCAGGAAAATAAAATTTTTATTCCCGCGAAAGCAAAAAGTTCCATTCGCGGGAAAATAAATTATTTATTCCCGCGAAAGCATTGGTTTGTATTCGCAGGAAAATAAAATTTTTATTCCCGCGAAAGCAAAAAGTTCCATTCGCGGGAAAATAAATTATTTATTCCCGCGAAAGCATTGGTTTGTATTCGCGGGAAAATAAAATTTTTATTCCTGCGAAAACATTGATTTGTATCCGCGGGAAAATAAAATTTTTATTCCTGCGAAAGCAACAGGTTCCATTCGCGGGAAAATAAATTATTTATTCCCGCGAAAGCATCGGTTTGTATTCGCAGGAAAATAAAATTTTTATTCCCGCGAAAGCAACAAGTTCCATTCGCGGGAAAATAAATTATTTATTCCCGCGAAAGCATTGGTTTGTATTCGCAGGAAAATAAAATTTTTATTCCCGCGAAAGCAACAAGTTCCATTCGCGGGAAAATAAATTATTTATTCCCGCGAAAGCATTGGAAAAAATGCTGAATCATAGGGTTTTATCAGTGCAACTTTAGCTATTTAAGAGCCACTGTTTTCACACAGAAAGCATCCAGTTCTTCAACAGCAAGCGGAGAAGCATCATCTACTACAGCTACTAGGAGACCATCAAGGTAAGAAATGCTAAAATAATTATTTGTCTTTAGTTAATTAAATCATCTGGCTCTAAGTGGTGATAAGGTAAAAAATAATCAATATCAATAATAATTTAACACTAGTAGAAAGCTCTAATTATTTATTTTTAAATTTTATGCTAATAACATCTAAGCTATTTCTTTGTAAGATCACAGACTTTGACATTACCAAAATTGTGTGTTTGCCCGAGCACTAGTAAAGTAACCGACTCTAATTATTTGTTATTACCAAAATAATTATTTAATGCTAGTTGAACCTAGATATAAAGTTATCTCTACTAGATAGTTTCATACTCACACAAACTTTTTCTTCGCTACTTTATGTAGATAAAGCCGATGAAAATAAATGAATCAATTGTAACAATCAATCTTTTGTATTTTGTAGACACAATGCCTACTTTGGACTCTTGTTTGAGACAAAACGCAGTAGCAGCAAAGACTATAAAACATCTGGTCAAGATCTACCAACACCAATGATAGATGTAACACAACATGACTTTTTCTCCTACTTATATGATACCAAACCAATGAAGAGTCAAACTACATGGATTTTGAAGAATTCCTTTCAAGATCTACCACCTACTTAGATGATATCAAATCAATGAAGACTCAAACTACATGGATTTTGAAGACAGCACACTTCTCCAACACAGCAAGAATTTCTTTCAAGATCTACCACCTGCTTAGATGATACCAAACCAATGAAGACTCAAACTACATGGATTTTGAAGACAGCACACTTCTCCAACACAGCAAGAATTCCTTTCAAGATCTACCACTTACTTAGATGATACCAAACCAATGAAGACTCAAACTACATGAATTTTGAAGACAGCATACTTCTCCAACACAGCAAAAATTCATTTCAAGATCTACCACCTACTAAGATGATACCAAACCAATGAAGACTCGAACTACATGGATTTTGAAGACAGCACACTTCTCCAACATAGCAAGAATTCCTTTCAAGATCTACCACCTACTTAGATGATACCAAACCAATGAAGACTCAAACTACATGGATTCTGAAGACAGCACACTTCTCCAACATAGCAAGAATTCCTTTCAAGATCTACCACCTACTTAGATGATACCAAACAAATGAAGACTCAAACTACATGGATTTTGAAGACAACATCCTTCACATGGATTTTGAAGACAACACACTTCTCCAACACAGAAAGAATTCCTTTCAAGATCTACCACCTACTTAGATGATACCAACTCAATGAAGACTCAAACTACATAGATTTTGAAGACAGCACACTTCTTCAACACAGCAAGAATTCCTTTCCCAACACAGCAAGAATTCCTTTCAAGATCTACCACCTACTTAGACAATACCAAACCAATGAAGACTCAAACTACATGGATTTTGAAGACAGCATACTTCTCCAACACAGCAAGAATTCATTTCAAGATCTACCACATACTTAGATAATACCAAACCAATGAAGACTCAAACTACATGGATTTTGAAGACATCACACTTCTCCAACACAGCAAGAATTCCTTTCAAGATCCACCACCTACTTAGATGATACCAATCCAATGAAGACTCAAACTACATGGATTTTGAAGACAGCATACTTCTCCAACACAGCAAGAATTCATTTCAAGATCTACCACCTAAGCACACTTCTTCAACACAGCAAGAATTCCTTTTAAGACCTACCACCTACTTAGATGATGCCAAACCAATGAAGACTCAAACTACATGGATTTTGAAGACAGCACACTTCTCCAACACAGCAAGAATTCCTTTCAAGATCTACCTCCTACTTGGATGATACCAAACCAATAAAGACTCAAACCACATGGATTTTGAAGAATTCCTTTCAAGATCTATCACCTACTTAGATGATACCAAGTCAATGAAGACTCAAACTACATAGATTTTGAAGACAGCACACTTCTCCAACACAGCAAGAATTCCTTTCCCAACACAGCAAGAATTCCTTTCAAGATCTACCACCTACTTAGATGATACCAAACCAATGAAGACTCAAACTACATGGATTTTGAAGACAGCACACTTCTCCAACATAGCAAGAATTCCTTTCAAGATCTACCACCTACTTAGATGATACCAAACCAATGAAGACTCAAACTACATGGATTTTGAAGACAGCATACTTCTCCAACACAGCAAGAATTCATTTCAAGATCTACCACCTACTTAGATGATAAAAACCAATGAAGACTCAAACTACATGGATTTTGAAGACAGCACACTTCTCCAACGCAGCAAGAATTCCTTTCAAGATCTACCACCTACTTAGATGATACCAAATCAATGAAGACTCAAACTACATGGATTTTGAAGACAGCACACTTCTAAAACACAGCAAGAATTCCTTTCAAGATCTACCAACCAATGAAGACTCAAACTACATGGATTTTGAAGACAGCATACTTCTCCAACACAGCAAGAATTCATTTCAAGATCTACCACCTACTTAGATGATAAAAACCAATGAAGACTCAAACTACATGGATTTTGAAGACAGCACACTTCTCCAACGCAGCAAGAATTCCTTTCAAGATCTACCACCTACTTAGATGATACCAAATCAATGAAGACTCAAACTGCATGGATTTTGAAGACAGCACACTTCTAAAACACAGCAAGAATTCCTTTCAAGATCTACCACCTACTTAGATGATGCCAAACCAATGAATACTCAAACTACATGAATTTTGAAGACAGCACACTTCTCCAACACAGCAAGAATTCATTTCAAGATCTACCACCTACTTAGATGATACCAAACCAATGAAGACTCAAACTACATGGATTTTGAAGACAGCATATTTCTCCAACACTGCAAGAATTCCTTTCAAGATCTACCACCTACTTAGATGATACCAAACCAATGAAGACTCAAACTACATGGATTTTGAAGACAGCATACTTCTCCAACACAGCAAGAATTCCTTTCAAGATCTACCACCTACTTAGATGATTCCAAACCAATGAAGACTCAATCTACATGGATTTTGAAGACAAGATGATACCAAACCAATGAAGAGTCAATGTTACACAACATTACTTTCTCTCCGACTTAGATGATACCAAACCAATGAAGACTCAAACTACATGGATTATACTTCGATGATGCTGAAAAAACTGTCCAGAACAAGAGCTCAAGAAGCTAATCTATAACTCAAGACAATCATATCACTATAGGTGAGTTTTACTAATTTTTACCATAAATTAAACAAAATGCTGAATCTATACATTTTCCAAGTGAAAAACAGACTTTTTTGGTGAAATTAGTGTATTTTTTACAACAAAATGCTGAATATATACATTTTCCATGTGAAAAAAGGACTGTTTTGGTGTAAATAATGTCATTTTTTACAACAAAATGCTGAATACATGCATTTTCCAGGTGAAAAAAGGACTTTTTTGATGTAATTAGTGTGTTTTTTTACAACAAAATGCTGAATATATACATTTTCCAGGTGAAAAAGGGACTTTTTTGATGTAATTAGTGTATTTTTTACAACAAAATGCTAAATATATACGTTTTTCCAGGTGAAAAAAGGACTTTTTTGGTGTAAATAATGTATTTTTTTACAACAAAATGCTTAATATATGCATTTTCCAGGTGAAAAAAGGACTTTTTTGATGTAATTAGTGTATTTTTTTACAACTAAATGCTGAATATATACATTTTCCAGGTGAAAAAAGGACTGTTTTGGTGTAAATAATGTATTTTTTTACAACAAAATGCTGAATATATACCTTTTCCAGGTAAAAAAAGGACTTTTTTTGATGTAATTAGTGTATTATTTACAACAAAACGCTGAATATATACATTTTTAAGGTGAAAATAGGACTTTTTTGATGTAATTAGTGTATTTTTTTACAACAAAATGCTGAATATATACATTTTCCAGGTGAAAAAAGGACTTTTTTGGTGTAAAATAATGTATTTTTTACAACAAAATGTTGAATATGTACATTTTTCCAGGTAAAAAAAAGCACTTTTTTGGTTAATTAGTGTATTTTTAACAACATATTTATAAAACAAGTATTTTTTGTTTTGTTTTAGATAGATGAAAGAGAATCAAAAGCACTTGGTGAAAATAATGCTCAAGAAAAAACAAGTTGAACAATGTAACTTGGTGAGTTATTTCCCTTTTCTAATAATGTAAACTATCCAATGTGACTAGAACTATAATTCAAATTCATGTAATTATTTTACATTTTTGCTTAATCATTCTATACTAATACATAACTTTTTTATTTTAGTTCATTACGAAATTAAAAGCACATAGAACAGAAGTCTTCCTTCCTAAGATATAGCATCAGTACATCAAAGACAACATTGTAAAGGAACAAACTATGCATTAACTGTTATTACTTTGTATTTATTACAAGTTGTAGTGCTTTGTATTACTTAGTATTTACTGACTCTAGCTATATTATATGGGGAGATTTTCCTTACTCATTATGTAATAAATGTATATAATCATACAATGATTCATTTTTAATCAATGTTATTATTCAATTTAGATATATCTCTTCTCTCCTCTCTCTATGTAGATATAAATATACCCATAACTATGTACATAATTGACCATATATACATTAATGTATAGAGAACTAAAAGATCTCTCTCTCCTCTCTCTCTTTCTCTCTTTCAAGATACCATATGTATGTGTGTATGAATGCATTGATTGTCATTACAAGTTGTAGTGCTTTGTATTATTTAGTATTTACTGACTCTAGCTATATTATATGGGAAGATTTTCCCTACTTATTATGTAATCAGCTATATAACCATAAAATGTTTCATTTTTGATCAATATATTTATTCAATGTAGATATATATCCTCTCTCTCTATGTAGATATAAATATAGCCATAAATATGTACATAATTAACCATATATACATGAATGTATAGAAAACTAAAAAATCTCTCTCCTCTCTCTCCTTTCTCTCCTCTCTCTCTCTCCCATCTCTCCTCTCCCCTCTCTCTCAAGATACCATATGAGTTCGAGTTATGTAAAAAAATTATCAAAACTTGAATGCCATACATTCAAAATCTATATGCCATATTAGTTCAAATTAAGTAAAAAAAATAATCAAAACTCAAATGCCACTTAAATGCCACTCAAATGCCACTCAAGTACCCCTCAAATGAAATACAATATAAACTCGGCGAATTCATCCAACGTCGTAACCCATTGCATAACCTCCAAGATCTAATCCACGAAAAAACACTTGGTAGGGAGATCTGCTCATATATTACTACTTACAACTGTTCACTCTAACGTTTTTCCTAAACATTATAGTTATGTTACCTTCAACGTCATTTGAATGTTTTCTCATAACGTCTTACAAACATTGTACCAAAACGTTAATACGACGTTGATCCTGAGGTTATTTGAATGTTTGTGAACGAATGTCTAGAAATAACATCAATAGTACATTGTACAAACGTTCACTCTAACAATTTTCCTAAACATTATAGTTATACTACCCCAACGATATTTAAGTGTTTTACAAACGTTGTATCAAAATGCTGATATGACGATGTTTATTTCGTATCTGGATTTAGAAATATCAGAACTTTTGGGAGTTGTTTGTTCATCAAGCACCAAATAATCTCAGTCTTATCAAGAGTTGCCTACCCTTACCCATGAGTTGAAATAGCTTTTCATGATGCAATTGAAAGATGTAATCGAATGTACACTGATTATCAAATAATACCAGGGCATTTAACAATCAAAAATACTCATGGCTCATACTTCAGATGAACTTGTCAGATTATCACCACACTAAGAATGTAACATTGCATGTTGGATGTAGTTAATCAAAGCTAAGTGTCTTGAAAAGATTCAAATCAGTGATATAAAATAGATGTTGGCGTTTGTGCATGCCATTTTTTCATGTGGCTATAAATAAAATATTGATGTGACTTGATTGATATCCCAGAAGTTCACTGAAATTTTTAGCTAATACGTGATAATCGTCTTTGACTGATTGTCTGCAATTTCACTTAATTTTATTTCGCCGCTTTAATATTTTGGGGTGTCAATTAATACCACCCATGTAAATTTTTGTTTTTTATAAAAAGTATAATTAAAAACTAATTGCTCTGTTTGAAACTATTTTCTCTAGTTTAAAAGTTTTTGTACTTTAATCTGATGGTTGCAATTCATCTATTTTATTTCTCAAGATATTTGTAGTTTTTTTACTGATTACTCTTATTAACTTCATTAACATCAAGATTTAATTGTTTGCAAGTTTTCTCTAACAACTGCTGCAATGAACTCGCTTAACATATATTAGTTTTATAGTTTTCATATGGAGTTGTATTACCTTTTTCAAGGGATACCTATATGTTATCAAGGAAATTGTGAGCAACAGCCATCGGAAAAATGCTGTATCAATGGAAAACCTCACTGTGCTGGTAGCACAGCATGCAGGGCCGGTATTGACCCCTGCAGGGCCGGTATCGACCCCTTTCCGACCCAATATGGTGACACAGGGCCGGTCTAAGATGGCCACCATAATAGAGGATGTGTAAAACCACCTAGGATTCAACTCTAGAGCAAGAACAGGAAGAGCCCTTCCTCAGAACGACAGATATGGTAACCACAAGCTTGATGTAGCCTTTCAGCCCTGCAGATGCCTTTGATTGGACAATGGAGATAGGACTCCGCCTTTGGCCACTTGGCACCAATGGAGATCCGGCCCGTAGTTTCTCTTTGTAGATGCAACCGGAAGCAGTTCAATTGCTAACATAACTTATCATTAGAATTTACGACTTGCTTGACTTTTATTTTAATTTGAGACATTTAAGCAACTAATATGACAAAAATCATATGATTGAGGAAGCTTGAGGGATCAATATAACCTTTAATTTTTTCTTTTAAAAAATATTTTGCTTTGTTCACTTAAAAAAAATTAATTTAATAATGATGCTCATTGAACCAAAGTATTGTATTTCGGGCCTAACTAAGTTTGCCAACGTAAATAAATTACAGTGCGCCCTGTCAATTTATCTCAACAGCAGCTATATACTATTGTACAGGATTTTATAGTCGGTTGGTGAACGACTAGTAGCATGCACCTGTACTAGACCCCAGGCTGTTCACTGATTGTTTATGCACGACTGCTGTCAGCATACGACTTGCTGACTGCCCCTACCACTGCCTGCCCAGCATAGTTGGACTAGCTGGGTAGGAGACTAGAAAGAGTATAGGGCCTTTACAGGCCGGCACTCCTTAGTCGTACTGTAGGATGGTAGGGCAGCTGCTCTGTAGGAGAATGAATTAAGTCATTGTAGTTGAGAGATAAATAGCTTGTATTGGTTACACGCCTAGCTGAGCTCTTGTCCTCCTCTGAATAACAGAGAGCTTCAGCTAGCTTATAAATCAAACGTTACATAATAATCAGCCTTAGGTGCTGTCAAGAGAATACCAAGTGCGTAACACAAGTATATAAAGATAAATAGAGATAATAAAAGCTGCCTAGATTAAGGCCAAGTAACATGAGCTGTCCTTTGTTATCACGTGCCTGCATAGAGATGCTGTTACTCGAGTGTGTACTTCCTTTGTAGGCAGAAGCATTGGTCAATTCTATCACACTATAATGCTTGATCTACGCGGCGCATCCTCAGTATTACAAGCTCCATCCCCATCAACTGCTCATGAATCGTTTGTTGCGGATTTCATAACTCCAGTCAACGACTAGCAATAATAATAATAATAATAATAACAAACTCTTATGACAATCCCAAGTGTACCAAAAATCTGGTGTACCCTGTGATATGTGACTAATAAATGGCAATTGTTTTTAAAAGTTTGTTTTATATTTTTTTATTTTTAGGGCAAATGAATAATAATTTTTTTGATATTATTATTACTATAAACAATCATCATAGAGTAACGGACGGCGCCATGACAATAACTTGTTCTATGTTTACTCTACGACTATTAACTCTATGTATATTTCTATTTTCTACCTTCTCATTTCTATTTACATACAATCTTATATTAACAACATGTGCATGCATTCAGCCGTATCTGGAAAGCCAGCCCATATCTTTTTCTATTTGTCCAGTCTCCAATTATCAGGCGTGGCTTACAGTCTTTCTTTGTCTCTGTCTTGTTTACCTATTTATTGTTACATAACTGTCAGTATAAATGCTTGTATCATATGATTAATAAATCAGAGTCAGCTTGCACACTCTCAGAAGTTCTTTTGTCTTAACAAACAATAAACTTCACTTGCGCTAGTACATGCAAGTACAAACAAAGCACCATTACTACGACTAGTAATTACTAAGCAGTATACCGAACCTCTGCTGGCCGAATCTAGCCAAGGCTGATTCGACCTTCAACGTTTGGGCCACTGGCGCTCAGTAGCAGTTTACGCAACCGGCAGTTCGGCAGCAGCCTGCAATGGTCGATCACTATTGCTAAGGAAGTCTGTCGATCTGTGGGCGGGTTGTATAGCTGTTGGCTATCACACAGTTCGGGCAAAGCTGTGCAGGTAGGCCGAAGCTACCAAAACAGACCTACAGTGAAATCCTGCACAATAATAATAATTATTAATTAAACTAAGTAAATTAATTTTCTTCTTAAGGCTTTTGAGTGAATCACAAGTTGGATCAAGCTTGTGCTTGAATGAAAATTATTTAACACTGAAATAAAATGAATAGTGGTAATCCCTGAGGACAACACACAATAAATAAATAATAAGTAATAAATAATAATAAATGGGAGATAACTCTTACAAGCTCACTCTATATTTTATATAGCGATCTATAGTCAGTATTGTTAGCGTTCGTAAAAAGTGATTATTCGAGTTAATTATAACTGTTTATTGTGCCAAAAAAAACTTAGTGAGCTAAAAAAGACACTGGAGTTCCTGCCATCTCAATATATCAGTGAGAAAAAAATTCTGAAGCAGAAAATAAAACTAAATTTAGTGGATTTTTGAAAATCTTAACGATATTATGATAAAATGGCAAGTAAATTTCGGGTATCATCAAATTAGCAACCCCTGGTGAGCACCTAAAATCGGCTGGGTCCCCATTACATTTAATCCTTGTTCAATGCATGATTTGCCTATTGCTTATATATGTATTCTGATTGGTTCAATTACTTCCTGTGCCTTTACCTTTCTATCCTTTATGCCAATAACTTCCTGCCAGCTGACCTATAAATGGGCTGGAGTTGTATACACTTATAGCATTCATTCATTCATGTCTTGCCAATAACGCTAGTGGATAGCCACCCTATGACTTTGGTGTTGATGGATAAAGCGACTATTCAAACTACACTCTATGTAGTTTTTCAGCGCCATGGGCTTTGTGCTTGCCAACTGATCTGGCAGTAACTGATTTTAGTTGTCACTGTCAGACCAGCAGGAGGTAGGTGCAGAACTGCCTATTTTGCGGCGTAGCCCATGTAATTTTCCTATCTAACTAACAAAAGTCGTCTACCTTTTGTCCCCAAGAGTATTATCGCAATAAATCGCCAGTTCTGCACCTAAATGATTCCCTGGCAACGTCTACTTCATTGCAGCTCACCTGCTGCAAATAGTGCTATCAACAGTATTTGCTTGGGCAAATCTACTAGAGCATTCAGATGACTCATTGCGGGTACAATAAAAAATTCTACTACGTTGAATTTAGTCTCACGGCAGCAAATATCCCTTGCATGTAGCAGAGCAGTGCAGCAGCTACGCTATGTAAAATCCACTACAATTAATTGAGTTGTTTATAAATGAGAAACATATTCTTTGATAGAAGTAATAAAACAGTTTATCTACCAGTCAGTAATGACCAGTTCAAGGTGGTATAATGAAAAAGTACACCGGAAACGTCAAAATTTGTCATCATACTTAACCCAGTTAAAAGTGGATGCTTAATAATAACAGTTAAATCACAAAGTGTTGGACCAAAAACATTTTGTCGACCAGCATGCTGTTCTAGGCAGTTGAAAGACTTTTTGAAAAATAATGTGGCGTTCAAAAGAAAAATACTAGTTTTTCCCACATACTCACAAAATTTAGGTGCGTGTAGCCACCCCTAAAGCAAACAACAAATGAGAGCATACCAAAGTCAAAAACATAGAAAATCACAGATTTGCTTATTGCCATATCAGCAAAGTCAAGTTTGTGGTATGAGGTTCTCAAGATAATTTTACATAAAGATAGACACTAAATGCCACAATGAGAATTATTTTTGCAGTTATTTTGGCTTTAAAGGAGAAGGAATTATTGCTCTTCACTCACAAGTTTACTACTGCTGGGGTAACAAAGTAAAAAACTTGGTTTTAAAGTTTCAGCAATACTGTTATTAGATTATTACAGGCTTTTACCTCAGCGTTTCACAAGCAGGAAGACCGTTGAAATGGAAATCCAGAAACTTACTTTAAAGACTGGCAAGACATTTACATATAAACATAACAAACCAGATCTCAATTATTGTTATGTTATACGCTGTGTTCTAATAGTGTATCGATTTAACTACATACTCTTTAGTCTAAAACTGGGGCTGTAATACAGGGTAGTTATTGACCCATGCTGGGTTGGTATCAGGGGTATACAGGGTCGGTATCATGAGTATGCTGGGTCAGTCTGTCTAGAAATTGACCAGTGATGAACAAATATTTTCAGTTTAGTTTTTGCAAGACCGGGGTTTAGACTTTACATCAATTGCTGGGCAAACAGTTGCGGGCAGAAAAGATTCAATGCCTAATGCAAAGCTGTGCTGCTCACTTGACAGGGATCCCTGGTGCAGGCGAAGAAGGTCAATGACCATGCAGGAGTGTCAGATTTCTTGGCCTGAGCTGTGGAGACAGGAACAAGGTGCAGGGTCTGCAGAGTGCAGAGCCAGCTTTGCGTAGCTGAGTAGGGTGTGTGAACAGTATCTCATCGCTGCAACCGATGTAGTGGATTGTGGAGGCCTTCTAATCTACTAACTGAACACTGTCAGCAACCAAACTCAATTGCTGGAGCAGTAAGGTTGGTGGTTTCCTATGGCATGCTGCAACCAGTTTCTTCTCTCCTAGAGGCAATACTAGGTTGGTATAACATCAACTTTGCATCAATGGAGTAATTTCTACTCCACAACCAGTAATGTTCCCTCAGCTCAGATGCATTACTCAGAGTTTTAGAGTAAAATGCATTTATTCTTATCCAAAGAATACGATTAAACATAAGATCCAATGCAGTACCAAACATTATGGCAATAGCTTTGCCCTTTATCAGCAGACCACAGGAAGTAACACGGGTAAGTAACCAGTAATACATAAATAAGACAAATGCATCAAATGAGCATGTAGATATAAATACAGGGAAATGAAACACTAGGTATAAAGTTGAATGTAACTGGGACCCAGAAGTGGTGGGCTGACTCATAGTCTCACTGGACGATCCTGGGGATCTCTACTTTCTGTGGTAGGTTCACCACGCTTTCTAGCTTTGGGATCTACTTTTCCCAGGTAGGTTACTGGGGGATCTTGACTTCTGAATCCTCTATGACTATTTCCATCCCACAGGCTACAGCGGCATCTTTCTGACGGTCTGGTATGGCTCTCATAGGGTCAGTGATGACTCACACAGAGTCGGTAATGACACATACAGGGTTGGTACTTGACCAATGCAGGGTCGATTATTTTGGTATAGTTTATAACTCATGTTCTGACCATCCATTTGCTAAATAAATGATTTCAGAACAATTTGTATACAAGTGAGCAAGCGTGGATGCTATAAATGTCCACCAAACTATTTAATGACTTGCTTTATGTCTAAGCTTAAGCTTATGGTTTTCACAAAACACTATTAAACTGTGAATTAATTTTCATTTCTTCTCATTGCTACACACAAGCACTTAGTTATTGTGCTTTGTATGAAGGAATAAACAATACACCCCTGATCATTTGCTTGAAATTGTTACCCGCTACAAAAGTATTGCTTAATACTGAAAGTAGATGTGGGCTTGCATTTCATTTGCAAACTAGTCGGAATCAATTTGAAAATAGGGTCCGGAAATTTCTAGAGTTAAGCATTAATCCTCCGGTTGCCTGAACAAGTGCATGCTTGGTAGTGATGGAAACGGGTACTCGTTCGCCTCGAACCACGGGTTGTCCCCTCTCGAATCCGGGGCGAATCCGAATCCAATCCAACAGTTTTGAATCCTAACGAATCCATAATTGTTCGGCGTTTCATTGATCAATTACGACTAAAAGCATATAGTTGTAACGCGCTGATCTGGTTACTTATGCGGTGTTGTGTCTATCGTTTTCAATGACAGTGGTCATTGCCTTGTCATCCGATAGCCTGTAATCTGAGGAAGATCGGGATGCTGTGTATACTTCAAACAATTAGACTAGTAAACAAAATCACACACGCACATCAATCACACGTGCTGATTAGTGGTTAGTAGTAGTAAGAAATAAAAATGTAAGAAATAAAAATGTCAAATAGAAGCTTTGTCTGGAATTATTTCTCACCGCTCACTCAACAACATGCTCAATCTAATAATTATTATCTATGACATACGCAATCAATTCACTTGATTTGACCAGTTCACTTGACCAAGAAGAACACTGAACTTTTATTATATTATTAATTATTACTCCTTGATCATTCCAACAATATTAATTGATAAAAGTAAATGCTATTTATTATTATTATCATCATCATCATCATCATCATCATCATCATCATCATCATCATCATCATCATCATCATCATCATCATCATCATCATCATCATCATCATCATCATCATCATCATCATCATCATCATCATCATCATCATCATCATCATCATCATCATCATCATCATCATCATCATCATCATCATCATCATCATCATCATCATCATCATCATCATCATCATCATCATCATCATCATCATCATCATCATCATCATCATCATCATCATCATCATCATCATCATCATCATCATCATCATCATCATCATCATCATCATCATCATCATCATCATCATCATCATCATCATCATCATCATCATCATCATCATCATCATCATCATCATCATCATCATCATCATCATCATCATCATCATCATCATCATCATCATCATCATCATCATCATCATCATCATCATCATCATCATCATCATCATCATCATCATCATCATCATCATCATCATCATCATCATCATCATCATCATCATCATCATCATCATCATCATCATCATCATCATCATCATCATCATCATCATCATCATCATCATCATCATCATCATCATCATCATCATCATCATCATCATCATCATCATCATCATCATCATCATCATCATCATCATCATCATCATCATCATCATCATCATCATCATCATCATCATCATCATCATCATCATCATCATCATCATCATCATCATCATCATCATCATCATCATCATCATCATCATCATCATCATCATCATCATCATCATCATCATCATCATCATCATCATCATCATCATCATCATCATCATCATCATCATCATCATCATCATCATCATCATCATCATCATCATCATCATCATCATCATCATCATCATCATCATCATCATCATCATCATCATCATCATCATCATCATCATCATCATCATCATCATCATCATCATCATCATCATCATCATCATCATCATCATCATCATCATCATCATCATCATCATCATCATCATCATCATCATCATCATCATCATCATCATCATCATCATCATCATCATCATCATCATCATCATCATCATCATCATCATCATCATCATCATCATCATCATCATCATCATCATCATCATCATCATCATCATCATCATCATCATCATCATCATCATCATCATCATCATCATCATCATCATCATCATCATCATCATCATCATCATCATCATCATCATCATCATCATCATCATCATCATCATCATCATCATCATCATCATCATCATCATCATCATCATCATCATCATCATCATCATCATCATCATCATCATCATCATCATCATCATCATCATCATCATCATCATCATCATCATCATCATCATCATCATCATCATCATCATCATCATCATCATCATCATCATCATCATCATCATCATCATCATCATCATCATCATCATCATCATCATCATCATCATCATCATCATCATCATCATCATCATCATCATCATCATCATCATCATCATCATCATCATCATCATCATCATCATCATCATCATCATCATCATCATCATCATCATCATCATCATCATCATCATCATCATCATCATCATCATCATCATTATCATTATCATTATCATTATCATTATCATTATCATTATCATTATCATTATTATTATTATTATTATTATTATTATTATTATTATTGTTACGGTTACTGTTACTGTTACTGTTACGGTTACGGTTACTGTTACTGTTACTGTTACTGTTACTGTTACGGTTACAGTTGCAGTTGCGGTTGCCGTTGCCACTGCCGCCGCCGCTGTCGCTGTCGCTATCGCTACCGTTATCGTTATCATTATCATTATTATTATTATTATTAATATTATTATTATAGGTAAATATTTGTAGTTGTATTGATAATAAATGCTCACTGCTCACTCAACAACACGCTCAATCTAATATTTATTATCTATGACATACCTAATCAATTCATTTGACTTGACCAGTTCACTCGACCAAGAACACTGAACTTTTATTATATATTATTACTCCTTGATCATTTCAACAATAATAAATAAAAGTAAATGCTATTTATTCTTTATTATAGGTAAATATTTGTAGTTGTATTGATAATAAATCAGTAAAATAATTAATTTTTATTTATTGTAGACCCTAATTAGGATGTTTTAGTGTTAGCAAAATTTGAAAGAAAAATGCTGCTTGCTATTATTACTTGGTACTTAAACTTTGCTAAAATTGCTTTGATCATCAAGTAACCTAGAGACCTGTTTGACCTTATAAACCAGTATGAGCTTGTACAAGCAAGGAGTTGTCAAACGTAAATGGATTCGGACCGAACCGCCTCGGACCGGTTCGATTTGAGTGGAAAGACTCGGAATCGGACCGAACCTGAACTTTTTTGTCCCGTTCCATCACTAATGCTTGGATTGGTGCTTAAGTTGCTACCTCTTTTTGAAATTTTTCTACAGCACAGCATTAATAGCAGCTCGGGTGAAAAATTGATGTGAATGGTCAAAACCATGGAGACCAATTTTTTGATAAATCGCAAAAAGTAAAAAGAAATCATTCCAGTTGGGAAATGATGCTATTTTTATCTCTTTTCTAGCATGGAATATGATACTGTGCATTATTTTTTCTTTTTGCTCAGCATAGTCTTTTTCATCGTATCTTGTTCAAAAATACCCAATCTTACTGACATCATTCAACTTTTATACTCTTGCATATTTCCTGTTATTCGCTATTGGTTAGCCATCATTTCAAGTGATTGCCAAATTTAAAAAAAAGAACTGTGCTACCAAGTGAAAAACTAAATCATTTAAGCAGTACTTCCCAATTTTAAAACAAAACCAACAACGCATAAATGAGTTAAAAGAAAGCTCTCACCTTTCAGACAATGAAAATGAAACAGCTGGTTTCATATGTGAATCATCTCTAGGGTCAGTTTCATCTTGGCGCATCACATCACGAATTATGTTTATTGGGTTCTTACGATCAACTTTCCATTTTAGATCAATGGATGCCATAAAGCGAATGAAAGTCCTTACCCTGTGCTCTATCAGCGCCAGCAACTGAGCAGCAGTTGTTATACCTGTAAATAATGAAACACTTGAAAATCTTTCACAGCAATGTTGCTTCTTAGCGTTAAATACATTCTTTGGGTCTGAGTTCATATCTGAGAGACAGTGTGTGAGGCACTCAAGAAGATAGCCATTGGAGCCATCGAGGTCCCTTGAAGACGAAGAAAAGGAAATATTCATCACACTTGGTTAATCGTCTGACACTAAATTGTTCGCACCATGCTATGTTTGCTATGTTTGTTTGTTTGTTTGCTATGATGTGCCCAATGATTATTATCATGAGCGTGATTGATTGCTAGACACATGACACTGTAATGGAATTGCACAGTACAGCCTCTCATCTTCAGCCGGTGCTACACACACGCACGCACGCACGCACACACACACACACATATATATATGTTTATATATATATACTCATCTACTCAAGAATAGTGAAGGTTACGCTTGGAGGCTCACAGAGTGCGGATGCACTAAGCCAAGCTCAGGAAGGACTTTCCCGCCTTTAGTGTTTTTGCATACATCTATATTATGACTCATTATTAGTATGCCAGCTTATTGTTACTCTTTGTGCCTCGTTGGGGGTATTTTTATTAACCAATCATATATTTCTAGTCTTGCTTGATTGTCTATCTTATATAAATAGGCTTGCATCTCAGCCCAGCAGTTAGTTGTTAGATAGCGCTTGGACAAAACGCTTGGATCATCAGAGACTCAGGAAAAACTAGCAAGTGGACTGCGTTGAGTGATTACTCAATCCTTGCCTATAGTCAACACCGTTCTCGTTCTATACTTGTGCCAAGTTTACATTTATGTGCGTTCATTTAGACATTGTTATTTTTGTGTGAGTAGCAATAAATCATTGTTACCCCATCCACCTTGTGATATCTGTGTGGCCGGTTGCCTGAACACAGTTGTGCTTGCTTGTTAGCAGCATCCGGTTCTATCCAGCGCAGGATAGGCCAACATTACTTTGTCATTCTATTGCCACGCTACCAAGTTAAGTAGAGACAAGTAAAACCAATATAGCACTCTTGCAAGTACCTGTGACAGTGGACCCTAGATACGGGAAAACCGTTACAATAATTCGCCCTTCTCTTTATTAGCAGTGCATAGTAAGCACTAGCTAACTAGTTACTATTGGTGGGCAGTATACTAAGAGCACCGCATACCATTTTTTTCATCTTTTAGGTGCATGCTATATATGGTGTTGGCTGTTGACATTGCCTCTCATTGCTTTTTTATCCATTCTCTCACTCCTAGCATAATGATTCACTTCTCTACTGTTTTTTTTTTCATATTATAGCAGTATATCATGCCCCTTATGATTCTCATTCCTTTTTGCATATCATGTCAGAGTTCTGCGTCCATTTGACGCCCTTGTTAAATCCTCCTCGACACATAAATTTTCTTCTGCTAGTTTTCAGTGTTGTACAAACAGAGGTTTACTTTTTTTTCTTAGTACATGCTACAGATCTGCCTCGATCATGACCGTTGTTAACACACAGTACTCTGGCTTTTTGTTATGTATTTCTGGGTGTGTCAACATTAACTGAGCTTGGGGTGTGTACTTTGGCATTGGATGACAATTTAACTTGTTGATTAAGGCAAAGTTTTTTTCAGTGATGGACTATATTTATAGGTTGGTAATGAAGTTATTTCTTGTATTTTTATGTTTTGTAAGACATATGTGTCCACTTGAAGTGTTATTGGTGTTTGAGTATAATTTTATTAACTTAGCTGTAATAAATATTGGACAATAACTAAAAAAATAAGTGTTAATAGTAGTACTACCTATTACCATTTATTTTTTGAAAAAAATAGTTATTGGAAAAGAACTTACACTATTACTAGTAAACTGAAACTAAGTGAAAGCTATTTTTGAAAACATTTTTTTTGCAATACCAAATGCAATGGCTTTTACCAAAGTGATATATGATAACAACTCTATCCAGGGTAATGAGAATGAATAGATCTAAAAGATGAAAAACTGTGCTAAAAACAGTATATGCTTATTTGGAACATCTACTAAAAAATCAATCTCAATTATAACATCTACAAATCTCATCAATGTCATAAATGGAGAGATATAAATGGTGAACATGCATGCAACAACACAACTAATAACTTTTTGAAAAGCTTTTGCCACATTTCTGGCATTTTATTTTTTCTTTTACATCTTTTTGATTCCTTTATTTATGTGATTGTTTTGATGTTGTTTGAAATTACCCAGTTGTGTAAACCCTTTGGAGCATAAATTGCATTTATACAATTTGGAATCATGACCCTTGGTTTGGCCTTTGCCAAACTTTTGTCCATAAAAAGCACATTGATGAGGTTGCAAACTAGGTTTTGAGATAAAGACTATAGAGCAGGTAGTACAACATCATCCTGTCTCACCTACAGATACGAAAAAACTTATCAACACGAAAAATAGCTGATGTGACATAGGAGAAGAAAACTTTTAAGGTAAAAACTACTCGTTTGTATCAAAGAGCAGAATGCAAACAGTAATTATGAACAGTAACATTCAAATTTATCAGTAAGATAGGTAAACTCTAAATTACTGTTTGAAATACTTCCAGCAATTTAGCTCTATAAACTATGTCAAACTCTGTTACGCATTCGAACATACTTTATCCAATGTACACATATAAAAATGCTATAAATACGCAGACTACAAGTTTGGCAGTTTCAAGCTTACCAGTTTACCAGTTATATATTCACAGTTCACCTATTTAATGGAAAGTTTTAATTTTACAAGTAATAATTGGCTAGTTTACTAGTTACAGGTTTAAAAGTTCCAAGGTTAACAGCCACGCCAGTTACAAATTAACAAATGGCTCGATTACAAATTCCAAGTTTATAATTGAGAGTAACATATCAGGAGCAGATCCCCAAAAAGTTTATCAAGACAGTTGAGTTCTCCTGGAACCAAAGTACCTTTTTGTATACATCAGATGCCAAGAAAACTTGCTGAAAGCCTTTTGGAGTGCACAAGGTATGGAACCTCAGTTTGTAGATTGATATGCATTATTCAGTTACTGAAAGTGGTTGATTGACTGTGAATATTGGGTTTTTTACATTATAGGAATATAGATCTCCGCATTTCTCAAGTGTTTTTGTGGTGAGTACCAACTGGAGACTAGGTGTATTTTTGTGCAGCAGGTCAATTGGTTGTTTTAAATTTGAGTTTGTATCATGGTTTTGATTATTGCTTGAGCACTAACACACATTGGTACAAACCAGTGTGATAATTTAGATTGAAATAATTTCAAAATTGGTTCTTTTACCTTTGTCCACTTTTTGTTTAAATGAACACATATTTATTTTAATGAATATGTGGTTGTGCAAAATACAAACTGATCGATTTAAGCTAGGATTTATGATATATACTATAATACTACACTGTGAAATCAAAAAGAATCGATTATTGAAAATACTTAACCGTAAAATATACCGTAACTTATAAAACATACACAACTAAGTCTGTTTGACTGTGTATGTACATGAAATGATCAATTTCTTTTTCTGGACTGGAGTCAAATACTATTACGAACATTTATCATTGGTCATTCTGTCAAAAAATTCATTGTCCTATGCTGGTCGGGGAAATTCATTTAAATACCAAAAACATATATTTTTACCACCATCCGTAACTAAGCTCCAAAATCAGCGTAGTAAAGTTCTAATTATGTTACAAAAATTGCATTGTAATCCAACTCTAACATGACTAACAGGTACTGCGTCTAGCAGAACAGCATTGGCTGATATGTCACTATTTTAATCACTACTCTAGGGATTATAAAACTATAACTTATAACTCCTCTGAGTGATATTGGTAGATGTTTAACAATCCGACAATGCAGTAAGACCCAACCATGTCAAATCGAGATTAAAAATACCCACTAAAAGAACCAAAGTAGCCAGAAGATCACAAAGATTCGCATTTTGTTACTGTTTTTTTTTTGTGTTTTGCGATTGTGTCTACAAAGACTCACTTATGAAGCATTGTCACTCAGAATATGGCAACACTAATTAGTGCAACTGCAGATAAAGGAAGGAGAAATGTATAGTGGAGAGAGAGGCAGAGAGGAAGAATAGATGTAGAGTGGAGAGAGAGGCAGAGAGGAAGGATAGATGTAGAGTAGAGAGAGAGGCAGAGAGGAAGGATAGATGTAGAGTAGAGAGAGAGGCAGAGAGGAAGGATAGATGTAGAGTGGAGAGAGAGAGGCAGAAAGAAAGTAGAGATGTAGAGTGGAGAGAGAGAGGCAGAGAGGAAGGATAGATGTAGAGTGGAGAGAGAGAGGCAGAGAGGAAGGATATATGTAGAGTGGAAAGAGAGGCAGAGAGGAATAATATATGTAGAATGGAGAGAGAGGCAGAGAGGAAGAAGAGATGTAGAGTGGAGAGAGAGAGGCAGAGAGGAAGGAGAGATGTAGAGTGGAGAGAGAGAGGCAGAGAAGAAGGATAGATGTAGAGTGGAAAGAGAGGCAGAAAGGAAGGATAGATGTAGAATGGAGAGAGAGGCAGAGAGGAAGGAGAGATGTAGAGTAGAGAGAGAAGCAGAGAGGAAGGATAGATGTAGAATGGAGAGAGAGGCAGAGAGGAAGGAGAGATGTAGAGTAGAGAGAGAAGCAGAGAGGAAGGAGAGATGTAGAGTGGAGAGAGAAAGGCAGAGAGGAAGGAGAGATGTAGAATGGAGAGAGAGGCAGAGAGGAAGGAGAGATGTAGAGTGGAGAGAGATGTAGAGTGGAGAGAGATGTAGAATGGAGAGAGAGGCAGAGAGGAAGGAGAGATGTAGAGTGGAGATAGATGTAGAGTGGAGAGAGATGTAGAGTGGAGAGAGAAGCAGAGAGGAAGGATAGATGTAGAATGGAGAGAGAGGCAGAGAGGAAGGAGAGATGTAGAGTAGAGAGAGAAGCAGAGAGGAAGGAGAGATGTAGAGTGGAGAGAGAGAGGCAGAGAGGAAGGAGAGATGTAGAATGGAGAGAGAGGCAGAGAGGAAGGAGAGATGTAGAGTGGAGAGAGATGTAGAGTGGAGGGAGATGTAGAATGGAGAGAGAGGCAGAGAGGAAGGAGAGATGTAGAGTGGAGATAGATGTAGAGTGGAGAGAGATGTAGAGTGGAGAGAGAGAGAGAGAGAGAGAGAGAGAGAGAGAGAGAGAGAGAGAGAGAGGCAGAGAGGAAGGAGAGATGTAGAATGGAGAGAGAGGCAGAGAGGAAGGAGAGATGTAGAATGGAGAGAGAGGCAGAGAGGAAGGAGAGATGTAGAGTGGAGAGAGAGAGGCAGAGAGGAAGGAGAGATGTAGAGTGGAGAGAGAGGCAGAGAGGAAGGAGAGATGTAGAGTGGAGACAGAGAGATACAGAGGAAGGAGAGATGTAGAGTGGAGAGAGAGAGGCAGAGAGGAAGGAGAGATGTAGAGTAGAGAGAGAGGCAGAGAGGAAGTAGAGATGTAGAGTGGAGAGAGAGAGGCAGAGAGGAAGTATAGATGTAGAGTGGAGAGAGAGAGGCAGAGAGGAAGGATAGATGTAGAGTGGAAAGAGAGAGGCAGAGAGGAAGTATAGATGTAGAGTGGAGAGAGAGAGGCAGAGAGGAAGGATAGATGTAGAGTGGAGAGAGAGGCAGAGATGAAGGATCGATGTAGAATGGAGAGAGAGGCAGAGAGGAAGTAGAGATGTAGAGTGGAGAGAGAGGCAGAGAGGAAGTAGAGATGTAGAGTGGAGAGAGAGGCAGAGAGGAAGGATAGATGTAGAGTGGAAAGAGAGAGGCAGAGAGGAAGGATAGATGTAGAGTGGAGAGAGAGGCAGAGATGAAGGATCGATGTAGAGTGGACATCGAGGCCTGTTCTAGATAGATGCAACCCCCAATGATGTTTTTTTCCAGCTGTTAGAATAACGTATGTCTCGTGCAACAACTTTCCATCAGGTTTTGATAAGTTCAAGAAGTCTATGATGTTGTAATGTTAACTCAGAGTTAACTCAGAGTTTCCGTTTCTTGGAAAGTCAGCATCAGTGATATTCGCGGACCCAGTAAGTAACTTTGACATTCTAAAACCTTTTGATGTTATTGATAAGCGGAAGCAACTTGAAAACTGTTTGCTTATTCATTTGTTAAACTTATCTCGGTATCCGAAATTAATTTACCATTAAACTGTCTTTTACCTGCTTGCATTCTCTGTTTCAATATATATTTGAGTCTGCGTAGCAATAGCTTTTTACTTTTTGCTTCTCTTTTTCATAAAAAGTTCTCTCATTGCTTTTTTTTTTGCAGATATTTTAGCCTGTATGCAATAGGTTTCTTCACAGTCAACACAAAAGCGATTGTAAAAACCTTAATTTTCCAGTTTGGAGTATACCCTCTCTCAAAGAAAGTATCCAGCTTCACTTTGAACAAAGGCAATTAGTTAATCGGTGACAATATGTTGCGATGATTGTGAGAGGCAGCAAAATATGAACCTTGACTGAATATTTCCAACACAACTTTCAACTTCAAACTTGGACTATTTACTGGAGCGGTTTTCACTTCCTTCGTATACTCTAATTTATACAGTCTCTTGATTTTTAAGAGCTGCGTCATCTGGTCTCATTCCAGTAGCCCTGTAAGTTGCTTTATTGCATGTGCTAACCATTTAAGGCAAAACATTGGTGTACCTATTGTCTTTATTGGTCAAGTACGAGTAAACATTTTTTTTCATTTTCAACATTGTGCTGAAATGTTCCACATCGACTCTTTAATCTTTTAATTTTCAAGTGCAAGGCTTTGGTCTAATTGTTGGCTGGTAGACTTTTGATGTGTTAACTATCAAACTCTTTACTTTTATTAATTGTAAAAGTGTACGTCCTTAAAGTTTTGTTCTTCTAGTATCTTCTTCAAACATTGCTATGAAGTGTCAGGCTTTGGAAGTAAAACGCCCAGCCCACCCTTTTTTAGCCAGCAAATCAACAGCCTTTACCGAAAAATTGATTTAACCATTTTCACTTTTTTGCGAATGTAAACCCAACAAAAAAACTTGAATCTGCTCTCCTAGTGCAGAAACAATGGGTGGGCCACATTGAGTTTCGTAATCGAATTTTTGTGTAGATGTACCTCTTCACTCAACCATTTGAAACTTCACTTTTCATCTTTTCATTTTTCAAGAGCTGGTAATGTTGCTAATACTTTACGCAAAAATGAACATGATGCCTGGTTGTAATACAATTAATACAAGTCTTCGTTGACTATCGGTCGGGTCTCACTATTTTTGAATGGCATTTATTATACGTTTGTACCAAAGATCTTCTATTGCTTGTGAATACATGACTGGCTAGCAAATTTTTAAGCCTTTCGCAATTCAATTTCTTTGATTTTATTTGTCTTCTATTGGTTAATTCATCCCACAAAATGTGTTAAAACGCTTGGAAGTCAACCGAGTCTTTCCAATTTGAGTTTTGTCAATCTTCTGTTCATATTTTGCTACCTCCCACAATCATCGCAACATATCGTCACCGATTACCTAATTGCCTTTGTTCAAAGTGAAGCTGGATACCTTCTTTTTACGTTCAACTACTTTCTGCATTGTTTTCCCACCACCATCACCGTCACTGTCACCGTCACCGCCACCACCACCCCCACCCCCACCCCCACCGCCACTGCCACTGCCACCAGCCACCACCATCAGCATCACCATCACCATCCCTATTACTATCACTGTCACTGTTACAATCACCGTCACCGTCATTGCCACCATCACCACCATGATCATGATCATCATCATTGTCATCATTGTCATCGCCGTTGTCACCCGTGCCATTGCCCTCATCCCCGTTACTTTCATCCTTGTCATTGTCATCATCGTCATCAGTACCATCACTATCACAAAACCACCGTCATCGCGATAATCATCATCACAATCATCTTCGTTATCACCAATCGCTGCCAATTGCCGCCAATCATCAGTAAATTTTCATCATTGGTCAATTGTCATCACTGGTCAATTGTCATAGCTGGTCTAGCACCATTTTCAATCAATCATCAATCATTGTTGTCAGTCAACTGTCATTGTTGGTCAATTTTCTCCATTGATCAATCGACATTGTCAATCAGAGAGAGACAAGACTTAGGTAGACATTTTGCAGATACTTTGGAAAGAATGAGCCCGGACAAAGGATTTGATGAAAAGAGTTTATTAGATTTGGAAAAGGAGTTTGAAGTATGGGTAACGTTTTTTCTCAACGAACGCGCCAACTCAACAGTGCTTTGGTGATGAAATTTTAGGCATAAAAAGAACTTGTGTTTAGAAATGCATGGCAAATATTTTAGTCCTACAAAACAAATGGGAACATATGCTAAAGCCTATGCTTGTCCAACCTGTTCTACTCACATGGAAAATTCAGTAAGGTGACATGACATGTATGTTTAGCTTCAAAAACTACGATGCTGGAGTTCTCCAGGGAAGAATACAAATGATGTTTCGGGCAATTTTTGACTGACTCAAAGAAAAATTGAGAACTCTTATTGAGAGCGATAACTCCATAAAATATTATCCGTACTTTTCAACATATGACATTGAGTGCATATTACCATAGTTTGCAAAAGAATTAAATACTTGCACTATCATACTGTGGTAGATTTGCGTCCTCTGTTACCGACACAAGGGCATCTACTCGTCTATTCTCCAACACTTCGGGGTCTGTCCCATATAGGCGTTAGCGACCCATACACAGAACACCGGAGTTTAGACGAATAAATACTTTATTATCCAATTCTATTTAGCGATAAATAATGGTACTTAAACACAATCCATCAGATTTCTGCTTGTAAAGCAGCACAATAGCCCCTTTTATAGGAGAAAATGAGGAAAATTCACTCCTTTATTAGGGGTGAACGAATCATACATAACAAGAGAAACAACACAAATCGAAATAGGATACAATTCAGGTAAGCAATACAAGCCAATGGCAAGGGTGAGCACATGGAAAAACTGCTCTGGGCTGCTTTCCGACCTTTTCCAAAGTCATAGAAAGTTTCCACTCCTTATAAAAGCCTTCAATTCTCTGGTCTCTGTTCCCATAGTCTGTAACTTCTTAGATTCTCCTCTGGTGGTGGGCAGCCAACTCCTTCAGTCTCAGACTATCCATTCCAGCCACTTTTGTTGGTTGACCCGGGATACTGACCCGGGGTAGGTCCTATATTGTATATAGAGCAGACCCAGGGTCAGCACAGGCCCATTAAAGACCCGGTATAGCCGGTATCCTCGACCAGGTATAGATTATAGATGTTATAAAGAGGAGAATCCCGGGTCCACTTATAACTGGTGTTAGGAGACAGGTGGAGGGGTGTGGGGGGGAGATCTAAGGTGGGAGTAAGTGTCGGAATGTGCCTTTACCATAAAAATCTCCCACAATACACATCAATGAACATAAGCTTCTAAGTATTTAAAACTTGTTGCAATGTTCCAGGTTATGAAATACCTACTGGGTAGTCGAAAAAATAGATGATGAAGATTGTTTTGATAGTTTTGTTCAATATTCAGAAACCATTGCTGAAGAGGTCCACTCATGAAGCTGGAGCAATTTTACAGGTATTTTCCAGAAAATTAAAGAAAAATAGCAAAAAATTATAAAGCTGTGCAAAAATAACTCTGACAATTGTCTTTGGAGTTTTACAAATGCAAACAGTAGATACGGTAGGAACAGCGAGACTGACAGGTGATCTAGAAGAATATAAAAAACAAGTTCATATACTCATATTTAACTTGCAGAGCTTTGACATCAGCCTAATGAAAAAAAAATTGTGACAACGATTAAAAAGGTATTTGATAAGGATTCTGGTGTTGGAGTGAAGAAAAGGAAACCGAAAGCAGGTGATCGGAGTAGGAGCATTTTTGCTTTTGGATTGTTCCAAATTTATTGCCCCTTCATACCAAAGACATCTCAAAGCTTACAAATGCCAACAGGAACAGGTTTTTCCCTTAAAAATGAATGAAAGATCTGAGTCAACTGCAACAAAAGTGTCTGCCATCAAGATACGAGTTTTACAGTTCATTGAAGGAGAAATATATCACTGAAGAAGAATACATGGTTTGCCAAAAAACAAGAAAAGATGAAAACATGCAAACTATGCGACACTTTTTGAAATGGTACATCAACTTGAATGTGGGGCAATTTATTGAGCTTTGGAAAGGCATCTACAAGGAAAATAGGATTAATCTGTTAAAGCACAATATATCTCTAGAGCTTCAGCTATTCAATGAATGTTCAGAAGAGCTCCTAAACCACAATTTCTGCAGCTTTCTTTCCAATTGGATTATCCACAACTTGGAAAATCTCTTCGGCAAACTCTTCCAATCTGTTGTATGGATAAACTTAATGACAATCTGTATTCATTTGTCAGAGAAAAAACATCATTTGAGGTCCTAGCTTGGTGATGCACAGACATCATGAAATTAAGAAGACCAAAATCCGAAGGGACTGGTTGAGAAAAGACACAAAACAGTGCGATATAATCTGCAGGGTGGATGTCAGCACACGCTACCTATGGTGTGTAATGCATCTGAGGCTTACATGATATCTTCAAATAAAAAAACTGAAAAAATACTTTGGCCGCCAATCCAGCAAGGCTTAGTCAAACAGCTCATAATTGCTTGCAACTTCCAATGCTTACAGAAAAATAAACATGAGACATGAACTTAATTGAGGGAAACCTTATCATAGACGATGAAGTTCTTTAGCCGATAGATTTTGTGGTGAAACTCAAGCTGTCCTTCAGGTCCATAAATGAATTATGGCAAGTTCAAGACTGTTGTGTTAACACTGCAAGAAATGAGGAGTTTCATCCGACAAGAGGAAAATGAGTGGAGGAACTGCACATACACATGTATTTGAAGAGACATTGGAAAATGAAAGGCATCTGAGACTCTCTGGTTACAAAGTTATCTCAATTTAAGAATGCGGTTGGTTGAGTAGTATAAAAACTTACAAACCCCTGGATAGGCTTTTCCATACATATTGCAAATCTTTTTTACTGAAGAAACTACAACAATTACTAAATCAGAAGGAAGTGAGGGAGAGAGTTCAATTGTGCAATTTCTTCAGATTCGTCGAATGCCACATTTAATGTTCCAAAGCAATCAAGAGAAAAGTTTGAAAATATGCCTCTAACTTTTAAGACTTCCATTTTGAACAGAGAACATTTGGGCTATGAATTAAGAGGATTTGTTGAGCTGAAAGACTTCTGCCAACTGCTCATCAATCACTAGGCAAAAGTGTGTTTGGGAAAAAAAGTTGCTAATGAGTCCTCCGCTATAGTGATACATGTATCACTTATATGATCTTACTAAAGTTTAGCGCCTTGTAGATTATGTGCTCAGAAAATCTTTTGAGGCTTTCGAGACTCTGGTATCAGGTGTTAAGAGAATGGGTGACAGTACTCCTAGTCAAAAACTTCTTGCTATTACTAGTAAATTGGTAGGAAATGCAGCGTATGGAAAATCAGTCACCAATAAAAAAGAAACGCATCAAATCCAAATAAGTAGATTGCACTAGAAGAGCTTTGAAGCATACCAAAGATTGCAAATTCATGTCCATCAAAGATATATCAAAGGGTTTTTATGAAATTGTAGGCACTAGAAAAACGGTGAGATCAAAACTTTTACATTGTCCTAATCTATAGCTGTACTACTTTACACATTTACCATTCATTCATTGTGTTTTATTTTGCATTGATATAAAAAAAAAACTCCAGAGCACTTGTAATTTTCTGCACTGCAATCTGCTAAATCGACGATGTTGGACTTGTACTCTAACTTCATGGAAAATCAACCAATTTTTTTCTTTCTGTGAAAAATCACATCTACATTCCATAACTGCAGAAAAAGCTTTTTTTAATAGGTACTTCGACAGAAGCCATTTCCATTTTCTAGAAATAAATATTGATAGCTCATACACGGCTTTGAAATGATCACTAGAACAATCGGTGAAGTGGCGAATGAGAGATGAATTTGATGCCAAGTAACCAAACTTTTTTCTAAGACCCTACTGTGACAGGTATCACGATGAGTTTTTGAGAGTCGCAACATCAAGAATGAAAAGAAAAGCTCAATTCTGTTGTAACAAAGTCTATTACCATTGTAAAAGAACACCGAAGTTGTTTAAGGAAGATTTTATGGGAAATAGAATCACCGCACTTACCTCCAAGTCCTATTACTGCTGGGGTAAAGTTGGCAATGAGTTAAGTTCAAAAATTTTAGATGAAAGAAGTATTGAGACGAGCAAAAACAACTATTTAGATGTTATAATAATGAGAAAATAATTGACATGAAAAAATCGAAGATTAGTAATGCAAGCTGAATTGACGAAAGTCAATCAAGAGCTCACATATAGTTTCACCAAAAAAGACAAGTATGCTCTGATGGTGGGTCAACAAAGCTTACTATCACTCAAAATTGAGAAAGAAAAAGCTCTTGTTATACTTCGTAAATAAAGCTTCCAGTGATATTGACCCTCTATGAACAATCGTAACTGTTAGATTAACATTTTTTTCATAAGGGTTCAAAGGTAGAGTCTTTGGTATTTAAAATTTTTAGCCGTTGTTAAATATTTATCATGACCAGTTAAATGTAATTGTACTCACCCACAATAAATGTTGCAGGAGAATTAAAAATCTTATTGTAAAAGATAGCAAAACACAGGTTCACCAAACCACTCAATGGTAAGAACATTAAGAAAACAATCCATCACCAAAAAAGCTTATTGCTTAAATCAACAAGTTCAATTGTCATTCAAAGCCAAAGAACATACCCCCAACCTCAGCTAATGTTGACATACAATGAAATCCATAACATTGAACAAGAAAATCATGTGTCGACAACAGTCATGATCAAAGCAGATCAAGAAAAATAAAACGAAAATGGCAAAAAACTGCCCATATAGTACTAAATGACAGTGGCAGGAAAATCATGTGTCAGGTGCTGTTAACAGGATTGTAAATCAGAGGACAGATTTCTGACAAGAAGCGGAAAAGAAAACAGCAAAAATGTGCATGATAACACTATTAAAATACTGAAGGACAGTAGAGAAGAGAATCAATATGCTGGGAGTAGGATAGTGGATAAAATAGGCATTTTCGGATCGAGAACGTTCATTCCAAAATGGGCGAAATTTTCGTTTTTCGGCGAGTACAAAACCTGTTTTTTGGAACTCTATGCTGAACGGTGGTTTTACCGTTCAGGGGGTCGTCCACCCTATGACGTTCTTGATCCGAATGCGTAGAGTTCTCCTATAATAAATATTTTTGCAAATAATGAGCCCTTTTACGTTAGTTACAATAACAAGACAAGAGTAATGAGGCCTCAAGTTTCATTTCCAACAATAATAATAAAATAAATAATAACAAGTCTTGAAGCATGTTGATGTTGAAATTATTTTTGGACACATTTTACTGAGGATGGTGAATTAAAATAAAATTGTAATAAATAATTATAATATAAGAAAAATGTATGATAATCATTATTAATATTGCTGTTATTCAAATGATATCATCATTAATATTATTATAAGTTCTGTTCTTATAGTTTTTTTAATTATTTTATTATACTTTAGTTAGTAAAAAAAAAAACAATTGTTCAAATAGCCAAACATCACAAACCAAATGATAATAAACATTGTTAAAAATGAAAAATAGTAATTAGTAAAACACATAAGTTACTGGTAATAATTATCAAAATTATTATTTACTTTTTTATAATATATAACCAAAAAGCTGTCACCTCAGCAGGATGCGTCTTTTACTATTCACTGCGACACTAGAAAAAAAGAAGAAGATAACTCCGATGAAGTGAGCTTTTGATTTTGAACGTTCATGCATAGAAATTATGCCAGGAACGAACGTCAAAATTGCATTCGGAAGCGCTTTCCCGTGCCAATTTTTTCAAGGCATGGACGTTCTTGATCCGAAAATGCCTAATATAGGGAGAGACCATGTATCTACAGGCACAAGATTGAAACACATTTAGCATGCACCTCAAAAAACAGCAAAACATGGGACATATTTGCTGAATCTGCACACAGTATTAAAAAGAACCGATTTAACTACTAAATAACCAACTTAATATTTTATTATGACTGGTACTTTACTGCCACTACTGCTGCTACTACTACTTCTACTACTAATGCCACTACTACTGCTACTACTACTGCATTTACTACCTCTACCACTGCTGCTACTACTACTTCTACTACTGATGCCACTACTACTGCTACTACTACTGCATTTACTACCACTACCACTGCTGCTACTACTACTACTACTACTAATGCCACTACTACTGCTACTACTACTGCATTTACTACCTCTACCACTGCTGCTACTACTACTTCTACTACTAATGCCACTACTACTGCTACTACTACTGCAACTACTACTGCTACCACTACTGCTACTACAACTACTACTACTGCTACTACTAATATTACTTGGTTTTTAAAACCATTTTCAGAAACAAATCTGTTATACTGAGATGTTGACTAGTTTACAAATAATGACAATGAAGACAAAATAGAAGATCAAAAACTTATGGTGGCTCAGAACGTTTTGCCTTTTGTGTTTTAAAACGTCTGAACGCTTTCCAAACCGTTTGAACGAATTTGAAATAGTCTGAACTTTTGCAAAAACTTCTGAACGCTTTGTGAAATTGTTCGTGAACTTAGAAAATCCGAGCCGATTTGCTGGTTCGCTCTATTGGTCATAGATCTACAGTCCATTTATGATGGATAATGTTTCTCCTACGGTTGAATTTTTTCTAAATAAATAAACAAAAATTTTTGATTTAATAAATATTATTTGCTTTAAATTATTTTAAATAATAAATCAACCTAACTGTAAATGTAAAAATTCATTTTAGAGATTATATTCAACAACCTTTTTAATACAGTTAATTAACTTGCTCTATGTCTTTTGATCGACGTCTATGTTGACAAAGTTATATCGAGGCTGTAAATAAAATTATGACGATCGCTTTTGGTTCGAAAGCCATGTGACTTGCAAACTTTTCCAACCATTTCAAAATAGTTTAGACTATTTTAAAACAGTTCAGACTATTTCAAAATAATTCATATGGTTTGTAAATAGTTCATACTCTTTCTAAAGCGTCCATACGGTTTGTAATTTCCTAAATCATCTGGATCATTTCTAAACCGTCTAGATTATTTGCAAGACAACTATACGGTTTGCAGATTTTACAATTGTTGGACAGGAAATACAGTTTTATAGCGTTAATCCTGCAACTGCTGAGGCCGGCAACTAATTTATTATAACCAACAAGCCCGTTTTTAAACATAGTTTCTTGGGCTATTTTACTACAATTACCCAATTATTTTCAATGTAAAAGACGCTTTGCAAACTGTCTGGACTATTTCAAATCCGTTCAT